>JAWWLR010000002.1:73856237-73867779 GCA_035041075.1 Acraspis erinacei
GTCTCATAATGCCTAATCTCGAATACAAATACATACACATATAATATCCTACATATATCTATAACTAATACATATATCACGCTATTCGTTCACGCAAGTTGACGCACGCTAAGTTATTAATTAAATTTATATTATTTAACACAATTATATTTAAAATAATAATATTTTTATAAATTTTCAATAAAATAATAAATATAAGTAAAGTAGAAAATAAAGTAAATATTAATATATAAATACTTGCATCAATTCGTTCAAATTGCACCCCTTATTCAATAATAAAAAATAATGTAGGAATTATTCTAATTTAAAAAAAAATAATAATTAATAGAACTAAAAGTTAAAATTAATATTAATATTATCATAATAGAATTTAATATATTTAATTTAATTAATGATAACAATATTAATATTAATATTCAAATTGTTAATAAGATTAAACAAAAAGAACAATTATCTAAAAATAATATAAAAATAATTTTAAAAGAATAAAAAAAACTCCTTTGGAGATCTTTTGTGATTTACCAAATTTTCACAATGCAAGTTTTCGATTACTTAAATCAAAAAGATTAGTCCTGTCAAAAAATATTTAGCAGAAGTTCTTTATTTTCTTTGAAAAAAAAAATAATTTTGTTTTCTCGACTTTTTTTTGTATCGCGTTATTTTTCTCAAAATTTGAATCTTCATTTTTTCTTCAACCTATTAAAAATTGTTACGATCTGTCTTTTAGGCCACTTTGAAGGGAAAAATTTTGTTCTCTCGACTTTTCCATATCATGCATTATTTCCTTTGAAATTTTTATATTTTATTTTTTTGAGAAATTTAAATAATTTTGTATCTGTGAAACTTCTTTTGGCAGAAAAATGTTATAAGGATAAATTGTGCAGATTTTAGATTAGTTCAAAAAGCCCTTCATATAAGTTTGAAATTGAGAAAATAAATTGTTTTCAAAATTTAGAAAATGCTCAAAATTTTAAGTTTTTATTTTTCGTAATAATTGAAGAAAAAAAATTTATGACAATCTTCTAGGCCTTAATAAAGGCAACGTTTTTCTTTCTCAGTCGTTATGATAGTTTTGAAGGGCATTCCAAGAGCAACGTTTTTTTCCTGTTGAATTTTTTCCATATCGTGCGTTATTTAGCTTAAAATGGTCATTTTCGTTTATTTTCTTTTTAATTTTGAAAATGCTATAACTCGGGTAATTTTTGTTTAATCGAAAAATGCTCGTGTTTTCAATTACTAAGAATAACCATACAGAGAATTTTTGAATCTTGAAAAAAGTGGCCTCAAAAATTTTCAAAATGTGCTTACTCTTTTAGTTTTTATACAAAATGGCTGGCTAACGAACTTGACCTTTAGTTTAGGACACTTAAAGAGTATACCAAAGGCCAATCCAATCTGTCAATTTTTTCGAAAGTTATCGTGCTAACAAACTAAAAAACCACAGTGACACGAACAGATAGACAGACAGACACCTTCAAAACAACCTGTTTTTCGGATTCAGGGGATTCATAAGTACAAACTTAGCATACCTTATCTATGAGATAAAGACACTGCGATATATGTATTACGTAATACAATGAACCAATATAATCCATATCAGTTTCATTCTATACTCAAATTCTTCAATATTCATCAGTTTTTTCTTTAGTTTACAAATATGTGGATTGTTCGTACTCTCGTCTTATCCTTCGTCGTCATCATCAAGTCTTTTGGTACATATAATAATATATTTAATAATTTTCTATATCTTTGCTTGAGGTTGTAATAAAAAAAGGAATTTGAACAGTGACCCCATTGATAGGTAATACGTATACTTCCAACTGTGCACGTCTAACAATAAAGTTCTAATTTCAAACGGTAAACGTCTGCATAAACATATGGTACATATCTGACTGTGCACATGAGCGTATGGTACAGTCCCAATTGTGCACATCTAACATAAAAAATTAGAAGATTAATTGACTACAACGATTTTAAGAAATGGTACACTCAAATCTGTTGAAGTCTAACATAAAACGATCAAAATTTCTGTCAGATCCTTCTATGCGAACATATGGTACACTCTAAACTGTGCAAGTTTAATTTGAAACGATCAAATACCTAACTATACGCGCATAACGATTGAAAACTTGAAGCTGTATGGCCATCTGTTCATGAATATACTTTAGAGTACTTTGTAGTACGAGTACTTTAGCGTACTTTAGCGTAACAGCTTGTTGCCTCAACGAACATTTGGCTCCGTACTCTAGGGTGTCACTGCGGCTTCATTCTGGATGAGAGCATGTTGCCCGTGTCACGAACTTCCGTCATCATTCCCTTCCAAAATAAAGTTGCACTCCGGAAATAAGAATAGAATAAGATTCTTAATCCTATAAGGCTTCTGGGCGGACTTCGTTTCCGTCGGGGCCCCTGTGAAGAGAAGAGTAGGTGTTTATAAATTCATCAAACAGGCAACAACCATGCAATGTGCAGTAAAAACTGTCTTATGAAAACGAGCATACGATTAGGTCCTATAAGAAAAACATAATCCTCGATTTTTGGTTGCAGAGTTGAGTTCAAATTTGGATATTCTACCTAATGGCGAATCTATTTCTCATGTTCCTCGCTTCGCAACTTCTGATTCTTCAGGCAGCCATCCTGGTCCTGAAAGGTCTCTTCTTCTTGCCGAGCCTCGTCTTTATGTCAGGGTCAGGACTCCTTCTATCAGACATAGATCCTTACTCATACTATGACATGACCTTGAAGAAATTGAACTGCTTCGGCTTATTCTTAACACCAATCCGCGCCAACGTTTCGAAATTCGAAAATACACTTTTCCTGCCGATAAACCGATTCATTTGCGAGAAGGAACTAAAGCCTTTGTGGCTATGCCAACTAAAGAACAGAAAGTATTAACAACATCCGCTGGCGACATCGTTGCAATACTGCAAACTTATACAGTTCTTCGTGGAATTTATAATGAATATGCGCTACGGGCGGGCATCAATTTGGAAAGTGGCGAAGTTTTCGAGTTGACGCCAGAATTAATCCGTGAAACTCCATTGGGCCATGGTCGTCGCATCACAAAGAATTTTCGAGTTCTTAAATTAAACTACTTGTAAAAAAACAAGCATCTACACCTTTGATTTATTTAAAAAAATGTAAACCTTAAACATAATATTTTTTGTGATCAAAAGCTGGATACAAATAAATAAACAATATATTAGAGTAACGTTTATGCATTGTGATTTTACTTTACTTACATAAATATAACTTTATTAATATTATTCGAGTAAAACTGCCAACGCTGGTAGTTTGGGTCGAGGCAAAACTAATTTCTCATCAATATCAAAGAACACCTAACTCTGGTGGTAGTTCTCTGCCTGCTAAAGTCGGCCCTGCTTGAAGAGTGGAGGCAAACTTGCCAGTGAACCTTAATTCAGACCAATTTGCTTGAATCGAAACGACATGTAGAGTGAAACTCTGATACTGTGCCGGTTTTGCGTCTGGCGCTGGTGGGGAAACAACCCGATTGATTTCCGCTCCGCTTTTGCTTTTTTAGGCCTGAGCGACTGCTGCACACCCCGCGCAGCTGCTTTTACTCCTATTTTCGGCGCGGTGTCAATTCTCGAAAGAACTATATTGGGGGGCCCTATATCAGAGTTTCACTGCAATTTTTTCCGATTAATATAATTTGCATTCAATCGATACTTTCTCTTAAGGAGCGGCTACTAAATATCGGAAAACACCTTAAATCCGCGCAGGGATTAAAAGGACGATTAATAGATAATAAATGCATATATTCTTTATTGGGAGCATCGCTGGGTCAGTTGGTTGAAATTCGTCGTTTGGGTTTTTTAAAATATATTTAAGCACAGGATGTCTGGAACCTAAAACATTATATAAATCTGGATATCGCTTTCAACGAACTTCGTAACTAATTTTATTTCTTGAAAGTGATTCTAATCAAATGTAAATATCTCAGAAGGACAAACTTGACACCTCTAATATATGAGATGACGACAGTGAGATATATATTTATATATATGACATAATCTAATGAAGCATCTTCGTATGTGACACTGTTAATTAAATTCTTTTTCATTACAATAATCAGTTTTGTCTCTCACTTTACAAGATGAGTGTTCTTTATAATATTGCCTTATCCTTAGCGGTCATCGTCAATTCTATTGGTGAATATAATAATACATGTAATGCTTACCTATAATTTGAAGCAAATTTGTTTTAACCTATACATAAATCACAATTTGTGATAAATATTTTGAATTTGATAACGAGTGCTGTTTTCTTCAAAAACTTGTTTTTTGTTTTTCCGAAACGAGTATGAATTTAATATAATTTATTTCGAGAGAATCAAAAATCTGTATCATAAAAAAATATACTCAAAAAGTGTACCTATCGATATGAAATTCACACATATGGTACACTCGTAACCAAAAAGTTGGCAACTAAATTCTGTGAAAAACGAACATTACACATTAGGAAACATTTTGATGCGATTTTCTAATTCAGCCTGATGCTTATTCATTTTGAATGCTAACATTATGTATGCAATATTAATAATGACAACCACATTCACAACTCTCCATAAAGCTATCAACTTTCTGCTTCACTTCTATACAATTAAAAATAAAAAAACATTAAAATTTCTCTGTGAGCAGTTTCATAGCTCAAGCATCCGTTAATGCCTTTATACTCACAATTTCACTATACCACATTCTTGATATACTAACATTCGATCGACTCCTTCAAGAAAAATGTAATCCTCTGGTTCTTGTTTCAGATTTGAGCTTACAGTTTGATTGCTTACCTAACGGCGAACCTATTCCTGGTGTTCGTCGTTTCGGAACTTCTGATTCTACTGACAGACCTCATTTTCCTGATAGGCCTCTTCCTGCCGCTGAGCTGCCTATTCGTGCCAGGTCGAGGTCTTCTCCTGCTCAACCTGATTTTAATGTTAGGCCTTCTCCTCCTGCTAATCCGCTTCTTCCCGTTCGGTCCAGGTCTCCTCCTGCCAGATCACATTCTCCGGTCAGGAATCTTCTACCTGCCGAGACTTCACTTCGAGTCAGGTCCAGATTTGTTTGTCCCAGACAGCGTTACATACGCGTACTTGGATTTGAACCAGAAAAAATCGAACTTATCCGGCTCATTCCCTACAGCAATCCAAACCGGCGATACGAAATTCGAAGATACAAATTTCCTGCCCATAAACCGATTCAGCTGCGAGTAGGACGCAATTCACTTGTGTCATTGCCAACTGAAGAACAAAGAGTATTATCAACATCCACTGGCGACGTTCTTGCAATAATGGAAGCTAATACAGTTCTTCGTGGAATTTATAGTGAAGATGGCTCACGAGCTGGCATCAACATGGAAAGCGGCGCGGTTTTCCAATTGACCCCAGAATTAATACGTGAAACTCCATTAGGCCGCAGTCGTCGAATCCCAAGGAATTTTCAAGTCATATGTTTAAGCCACGCATAAGCGACATTTATGCGGGCGCTTAATTATCTTAAAAAAAAGATAAACATAAAATATAATATTGTTTGTGATCAAGAATCGGATCAAAATTTTATAATTATTTCAAGCAACTGATAGTTTCATGGAAGGGTTCATGTGTTACAATTCACATGGATTTAACATCTTTCAATTCCCTTTTTATTTTTTTTTTCGAAAACAGATTGAAAACAAATTGTTTTTTATTTCCTTAAGAAAATATTATAGAATGAAAATTAAAACTTGACTAAGGTACATGAGCAAACATTTGCTTTTTAATAAAAACACATATCATAGGTTTATGGCAGTTTTGTTTAATTACAGATTTCCCTACTCATTTTAATTCTATAGATATTTGGATAGTTTCTTTACCTCTTCTATTAATTTGGCTGCCTTCTACTGTATTAGAAAAACATTTTTGATTGATTTGAAAACATTCAGTTGCTGCGGAAATTCTGTTTTTACTGTTTGTTTGTCAAACATTATGAAAGTGGCGCTAAAATAATAATAAATCTTTATGTACCTAATTCTGGCGAATGGGCAAACACATTAACCTGAAGATTATCCTGCAAGTTATAAATTTTATTATTTTATTAGATACTTAGCAATTTTCTTAAATAGACATCCATTCTGGTAGAAAATTCAACGGTTTTGCAAAAATTCGTCTTTTTCGGTTAAAAAATCAACTATTATCGTGGAACAATAACATTTTGTTTACAATTGATATTTTGTTGCTGATAAGTCAACTCAAATCTATTTTGGATGAAAAATATTTTTTCTAAAAAATTTTGTTCTTGCTTTAAGAGTTATACTTTTTTTTAGAAGATACTTTGAATCTTCCTTGGATCAAAATGTAACTATTTTGTTGAAGATTTAACTATTTCCTAGAAAACTTACTTTTTGATTAAGATTCGTATTTTTTTCTTGAAAAGTCAATTCAAATCTTTTTGGATAAAATTTCAAATTTTTTTTTGAAAATTTGTGTTTTTGATTTCAAAGTTCACCTGTTTTAGTAGAATTTCCATTTTTCTTGGACAAAAATGCAACTGTTGGGTTAAAAATGGAGCAAAGTTGTGAAAAATTCATACTTTTTGGTGATCAATTTGACTATTTAATCGAAAATTAACTTATTGTTTACAAGTTTTCTTTTGACGTTCAAAAGCAAACTGGAATATTCTTTGGATGGAAATTTAACTATTTTTTCCAGCTTTTTTTTTGAAAATTCACATCATACTCACTTTTTGATTTAAAATTTCTTCTGCTCTGTTAATAATAATTATGTTTTGTAGAAAATTTACTTTATGTTTAAATTTAATATTTTTGGGTTGAAAAGAAAAATTCTACGATTTTATTGAAAATTCAACTTTAAAAAGAAAATTTGTCGTTTTTTATCATAACTTCCTCTGTTTTCATAAATATTTCATCTTTCATAGATAAAAATAAAACTATTTGTTAGGGAACTAAACTATTTTGTTAAAAATTCATCCTTTTTGGTTGAAAAAATTCGTCGTTTTGGATAGAAAATTAAATTTTTTTCTTAGAAACTTATTTTTCTTGTTAAAACTTCAATTTTGGATGTTTCCGAATATATTGTTTGTTAAAAAATTCATATTTTGAGCTTGAAAAGTCAACTGCAATAATTCAAAAATTTTGTTACAAAAGTTTTCCTTTTTGGTTAAAAATTGGACTTTTTGGGTAAAAAATACCATTTCTTTCGTAGACACTTATTTCTGCTTTAAAAATTCATATTTTGATTGGAAAAAGTCAACTGAAATCTTTTTAAAAGAAACTGTTGTTTTTCTTCAAAATTTATATTTTTGATTTAAGAAATCATCTGTTTTTGCATAAATTTCATTTTTTATGAAAATGGAAAAGCCTATTTTAAGATTGGTCTTATTCAGTTGAAGATTCTCCTTTTTAAGTGAAAAATAATTTTCAAGGTTTGAAATTTAATTTTCCATAGAGAAAATTTTTCTTTCGACCTGAAGGTACAACAATTTTGATAAAATTATATATCTGTATTAAGTGAACAAATATTTATTTGTTCGTTTGGAAATTCAAGTCTTTTTTGAAAAACCGTATTTTATAGTAGAAAATACTTTTTTCGTTTAAAATAAATGAATAATTTTGAAATTTTGTATTCGAAATAACTATTTTATTCCGTTTATAAAAGATTCTATGATAAAAGTATTACAAAATTATAAGAACAATATTTGAATGTTAATGATCAATGAAAATGAAATTTTTGGAAAATAAAAATTACGTATAGTAAGAGGGTGGGGGGGGAGGTTAACTACTTTGTTAAGGTATGCTACAGGGGGGGGGGTGTCCTAAAAATGCTGTATAATCGTTTACATAATTTACATAATTAATCCACTTTTCGAATAATTATTTCTTTGTTTTTCATTTCGGAAAATTTTAATTATTAATAAACTTTTGCACTAATTTAAAAAAAACAGATGTACATATAATTTTGGAAATTTAATTCAATAAATTGAAATAATAATTAACTTTCATTTCTGAAAAATTGATTTCTTTATAACCCATTATACTAATTTCAAAAAAATAAATAAAATAAAACACATTTACATAGGAATTCAAAAATTTAATGCTGATATCCATTTTACAACATCAGAATTGTTAAAAAAAATTATTTAATTCAAATAGTTGCGTTTAAATATAAATAAAATTTTATTTTCTCAATTATAACCTCTATTCAATTATATAACCTTCGAATAAATAATTCCTTTATGTTAACTAATTTAAAAAAAACTAAATTTTCATCTTTATTTAATTTAATACTTTGAAAAAATTAATCATCTAATAACACAGCCACATACCAAAAATCATTTCGCACGCCTGAAGGTTCGAACATGTTTACTACATGTTTTGGGGGTCCCTCAAAACGAATCAGAGGTTTACAAACCCCCAGAACGTCAGGGCTCTGACATAACCCCAAAAAACCTCAGAATTTACCTTTTTTTTAGTCTGGGGGGTCAAACCATGCTTATTATTTGTATGTTTTTGGGGTCATTGAATCGTAAACAAAGGTTCCAAAAATTCTATAAATTCAGGGTTTTGACATAATCTCAAAAAAACTCATAAAACTTTTTTTTCCCCAGTCCGGGGGTCTGACCATATTTACTATATGCTTTTGACTTGAATATATGTTTTATGCAAACAGAATTATTTGGCTGCAAGATTAGGTGAAGTTAGTCGCATAAGACAAATTTTTGCTGCTTATATTAAGAGGTTTTTTGAAGTTATATCAAACCCTGACTTGTTAGGATTTTTTGGACCTCAGTTTACAATTCACCGACCACAGAAGCATATAATAAATACGTTCTGACCCGGAGACTCTAAAAAACAATTTTTATGAGATTTTTTTAAGGTTATGTCCGAACGCTGACGTGCTGGGGTTTTTTGGACCTCAAATTCGAATTCAGCGACCCCAAAAACATGTACTAAGCATGGTCTGACCACCATATTAAAAAAAAAATTCTGAGGATTTTTGAGGTTATGTCAAATGAAGTGCTGGGATTTTTTAGATCTCGGATTCGGATTCAAGGACCCCAAAAACATATAGTAAACATGGTCTGACCTCCAGGCGCCGAATTTTTTTTTGTGGCTCTGTAATTAATTAATTATTTCACGATATAAGAAGCATCAAATTATTAATTTTCATTTAAGCATTCAAATAATTTTCACTGCATACGTTTTTTCAAATTTTAGCTTTAATTTCTAAAAATTTGATGGTTAAAAACATAATAACTCTCAGTCAATTCTTTTCATTCAAAAAAATTAAATTATACGTTAACATATGGCATACTCCCCTAAATGTTCACGAGCACATATGGTACACTTCTAATTCTGGACGTGTCATTGAAAACAATCAAATGTTTTACTAAACACATCTCCTTAAGCATATGGTACACTCCCAACTGTACTTGTCTAATTTAAAACGATGACACTATTGACACTTTTTGACACTTTTTTTAATTATGCAACTATTTTACTACTATTTTCCAACAAGTGGGACAAATCCTACCATTTGCGAAAATCTCTAGTAATGTAACTACTTTTTCACATTTTCTTTAAACCTTTTTTCAAACTTATTTGCTAATTAGCTAAAATAACATATAAGCAATCTCAAAATTCAAAACTTGAAATGTTCTCATCATTTTCAAGATTTTAAAAGATCTTAAAGTTTTCAAAGTTTTGAAACAAATTGTAAGAGATGAGCATGGAACGTTGCACGATGTTACTGCATTCATTGCTGAACTTGTGTTTAGCGTTTATTGATGTTATGTATACAAGGAGTTTCTTTGAGTAAGGGTTGAGTGTGTGCGAAGCTAATCAAAAGTTTGGACAAGTAGTTAGCAAACACGTAATGATGTTTTCGAACTGCTTGAGTTGAAAGTTTTTGACGAATTTATCGCACGTGAACTACCTTAAGATAAATAAAGTTCCTCTATTTCTTGTTACAGAATTAAGTTCACACTCTGCAATCAGAACCTTCTTTACCTGACAGATTCAGGTCCCCTCCTACTAGGCATGGCTCGTTACTTATAGAGTGAAACTTTGAGACTGTGCCGGTTTCGGGGATGGCGGTGGTAGGGAAAAACCCGAGAGAGTTCCGCTCCAGATGTAAGCACATTTGTTTTTCAGGCCTTCGCGAACACCGCGAATACCGCACACCCTCTGCAGCTCCATTTACTTATACTTGTGGCGCGGCGTCAATTCTCGAAAGAACTATATCAGGGGGCTCTATCTCAGGGTTTCAACTTAAATACATGGACATAATTCAGCTCATTGCCCACATCAATCCCCACAAATACATAGCATTTTTTTAAATAAATTAGTGTTATTCAGCATTTGTTAAAGAGAATAAATAAATACAATGTTAAAAATGGTTGGAATTCTACAATACACTGGAGTTCTCCGCATTCAGGAATTCACGACATTCATAAAATTCACGAAATTTATGAAATTCGCGGAATTTATAGGAATGAAGGAATTCACGAAATCCATGTAATTCATGAAATTCACAGAATTCACGGATTTTACAGACTTTATGGAATTGAATGAAATTACAAAATTCATGAAATTGACAGAAGTCCCGGATTTCATAGAATTCAAGGAACTCACGACAGGCATGGAATTTATGCAATTAGTAGAATTCAAGTAATAATAGGAGTTCACGGAATTCACGACATTCATGAAATTAGAGAAATTTTCGAAATCTATGGAATTCATAAAACTCACGGAATTAATGTGATTTAAGGAATTAATTTAATTCAAGGAATTCAAGGAATTCATGGTATTCAAGGAATTCACGGAATTGAGTGAATGCACGAAATTGACAGAATTCACGTAATTTATGGAATTCACTGAAATCACGGAATTCAATCCATTCACTGCAATCACGCAATTCCAGGATTTGCTGAATTCACGGAATTTATGCAATTCAATGAATTAACGGAATTCGCAGAATTATTGGAATTCACAGAATTCCATGAATTCACGGAATTCATGAAATTCAAGGCTATTCCGGAATTCATAGGATTCATGTTATTCGTGGAATTCGTGTAATTCTCTAAATTCAAGGAATTAAGAGAATTCATAGAATTTATGGAAATAAAGTGATTCACGCAATTTAGGGAATTCGCGGAATTCATGGAATTAAAGGAATTAGTGGAATTTATGGAATTCGCGAAATTCAGGCAATCCACGGAACTGAAGGAATTTACGGAATTCATGGGATTTATATAATCGAAGAAAATTTTGATGAATATCTTGAATTTTGTGAATGCCATGAATTCCACGATTTTCTTGAATTTCACGAATTAGTTACATAAATTCCGTGAAATGCTTGAATTCCATGAATTCCATATATTCTGCGAAATCCATTAATTCTATGGTTTCCATGAATTCCGGGTATTCCGTGAATTCCATGAATTCCATCCTTTCCGTGAATTCCATGAATTCTCGAATTCTATAAACTCCGTGAAGTCTACTAATTCCGTAAATTTCTGGAATATTA
>JAWWLR010000002.1:73891911-73902421 GCA_035041075.1 Acraspis erinacei
TTCAAGTTGCAGTAATTTTCGAGACTTACTACTAGTATCAACTTACCCTTCACTGCAACATGAACCATTTTTCGAACTCAGGGAAGTGCTTTGAGAGTCTCGCCACTAATTTTTTACTTCTTTATATGAGTTTCAACGATGAATAATAGGGCGGAGTAAAAACTTTCCGAACCCAGAAGCCTTACTAGTAGTAAGGCTCGCAAATCATTATTCTGGGTTCAAGATATTTTTATTCTGCACAAATTAGTGGTAAGACTCACAAAGAATTTTCCTGAGTTCGGAAAATGCTTCAAGTTTTATTTGAAGCTCATCCAAGAGGAAACGTCGGTTGTAGGTAACTGGACGCTAGAGGTGTGCAATTTTGAAAGTTTCTAAAGTAGTTCGAAAAGAGAGAAAGTTTAACGGGAAAGTGTCTCTCAAGGATCTTGCAGATACTAAAACGTTTCAGTCCTTCTTTTTATCCTCCTTCTTTCCAGTGTGTCATACGCTGGACAAAAGTTGTAATTAAATTCTGGAAGAGAATTATAGTAAACGACCAAAGTTTCTAACATAAGAACAGTGTCAAATTGAAAATATTATGAACCTGACAGAATAGAAAACTTACTTCTGCCAGCATCATCAATTGCGCGATTTTTTAAAGCAAAATACAAATTTCGAATAACTATTTAAATTTGAGTTCAAATTAGATTTTAGGGAAACATAATCAGTTTGTTTTTTAAGATTATGTAAATATAATAGAACTAGAAATTTACACAATTTATTTGAATATTTCCATGTCGGAAAAGAATCCAGAAGAATTTCGACAACATTTTTTTATTTCATAGGACCATCAAATTTTAATAAAAAGTCAAGTCAGCTTAAAATATATTCAGGACTTTCATAATTTTGCAAAAAATTAAAATTTCTGGCGATTTTTATCGACATTATAAAACATTCGATTTTTTAAAATTACCGAGACAATAAAATTTCCTAATTATGAAATTCTTGAATCTAAGCAGTTAATAAAAAGTTAAATAATTCCTTTTTCGGAAATTTTGCTTTTTGAACAATTGTATTTTGGGGAACTTTCAGTCATAACATTTTTAGAAATCTCTCAGAATATTTTGGAATCTTTATAACTTTTTAAAATATTCATAAATCTACATTAAGTTTTTCATTTTTCGACATCTGCAAATTTTAAATTATTTTTGAAACTGTTTCTAAATTTATAAATATCTTTTTAAATTATTCGCATTTTTCTTTTTCTTGAATGCTATAACATTCTTAATATGATAAAAATAAAAATCATTTTAAATTTTCATAAGAAAGTGAAAAGAAATCATACCCTTAAAAACATTCAAAATTCTTAAAAATTAAAAAGATTCCTTTAGAATCTTTCAGATTCTTTTTGGAAATTTTGGAAATCTATTAAAATCATTTGAAATTATTTTAATTATTCTATTAAAATGCATTTTTTTAATAGAAAATCATTAAAAAAATTTCCTGAAATTTTAAAATAATTTGCTTATTATTTTGAAATCTTTGAATATCTTCAAAAAACTTCAAAGTTTTATTTTGTTTTAAAAAAAAACATTTTTTTGTGAATCTTTTCAAATTTGAAATTTTTTTGATACTGTTTTCAGACTTCTTAATAAACCTCTAAAATAATTGGAATTTTTTATTTTTTATTCTAACACCACAAAATTAAAAAATTGCCTTTAAACCTTAAGAGATTTACTGTCCCAAATTTTTCAAATCTTTTGAAATATTTTTTAATTATTTCAGATATTCTTTATCAAGTTAGTTTTTTCGAATCAAAATCATAATACATTTTCCGAGAAATTTTAAGAAAACTATTCTATCCTATTGGAATCTTAACAAATTTTCAAAAACTTATAATTTTTGTTAATTCTGCAAAAACCGATGCAAAAAAAATTTAGGTTAGAATCTCTTAGAATCTTGTTGGCAATTTCGGAAATCTTGTAAAATGGTTTGAAATATTTTAAAATGTTCTCTTCAAAGTAATCTTTCAATTTAAAAAATCATTCTAAATTTTCCCCTATGTCTTACGACATTTTTTTATTATTTTGAAACCTTTCAAAGAAGAGGAATTTTTTCAGATTGCAATGGGAACATTTTGTGCTGATTGTCCACATTTGTTCGTTGGATTTTTGATTTTATTTTCAGGAATTCTGCTCATTAACTTGATTATTGGACGTTAATTAGGATTTTAAATTTTATTTTAATATCATTTAAATTTCTTCAATTTTACAACTCTTTTCAAGTTTAAAATTATTAACAAATTTTTTTTTTAAATTTGAAATATCTTTAAAAATGATTAATTTTCAATTTAATTCTGCAAATTTAAAGATATTGCTTTACAATCTTTCAGATTCTTTCTCCACAATTTTGGAATTAAATTTTCTCAAAATTTATAATTTTAAATCAAAAATCATTTCAAATTTCTTCAGGAATCTTTAAAAAACTTACAATATTTTTAAAACTGTCAATATCTTTAAAAAGTTTCAAAATTTTATTTAAAATTTGCAAAAATCTCAGTTTAATTATTTATTTCTTTGAGAAACTTTAAAGTTTTACATTATTTTTAAAATTATTTCTAGACTTCTAAACATTTTTCAAACTGATGGGCATTTGACCTAATATTTAAAGAAATGCTAAAAAATTAAAATAATAATCAAAGTGATTAAAGAACTTTTACCAAATAAAAATCAGTGTGAATTGTCCTATTGGAAGCTTAAGAATTTTTGTTCTTCTTCTGAAACCTTAAAAATTTCTTAAAAAGCTTTGAATTTTTTTATACTAAATCAGTAAAAATCCTACAAAAAGTGTCTTAGAATCCTCCAGGTTCTTTTTTGGCAATTTTGGAAATCTTTTCAAGCATCTTGAAATCCTTTTCGGAATTTTCTTAAAATTAATATTGAAAATAAAAAAAAATCATTAAAAATTTATTTGTTATCTTGAAATCTTTCAAAATATAAAAACATGTATTTTTAAATACTCTACAATTTACATTATGCTTTGACTTCATTGAAATCGTTTTAAATTTCAAATTATTTATGAAATTCTTTCTCAGCTTCTAAATAACTAAAATGATTCGCAATGTCCTCCAATTTTGATTAAAATGCTGCAAAACAACAAAATTGCCCTAAAATCTTAGAAATTCATTTATTAAAATTTTTGAATATCTTGTGTAATGTCCGAAAATCATTCTTAAATATTCTCTAAAAATAATTTCTGCAAAATTACTATTATTTTTAATTATTCTAAGAATTTCATGAAAATTATTTCATCCTCTTGATATGTCTTGATCATTTTTAGAATAAAAAATGTCAATAGAAAATATTACTAAATAAATTTTGTGTAGTTTGACCACATTACATATAAATTTTCTAATTGCCCACAAAAAAATAATGGCAAGTAAAAATCCGGTTTAATTGCACAATAAATTATTAACAAAACTTGATACCGAGGGTAACTTCTAAATAATTGTTTTTTCAATTTAATCTGGCGATTCCATTTCATCGATTTATATCGCGATTGAGCCATTAATGTCTGTTCAATAATATTAATTTGATAGGGCAATAAATTGGAAGAAATTTATTTTCTGTCCGAGCCACCAAACGTTCTCGATAGTAATTTTATTAAATGATTTTTATGGATTTAATAATTCATTGCTGAAAGATTTATGGCAGCGGATTAGATGACAAGAATCTTGAAAATAAATTTTTTGACTTAATTTAAAATTTAAACCAAAATCATCAGAAAGATTCTCTATCAGGGTAATCCAATTTTTTTCGAATTTTTATACAAAATATTGATGATAAGATTTTTGAATATTTAAAAAAATGTAATGTTGTTTACAGCAATTTTCTCGGAGACTAGATTTAAAAAATCGCGGGGTTTTCCAATTCTTTTTTAACATTTCAGTTCGATCCAGACGAAAATCTACAAATTTAACAAAAGTAATTTTTTGAACTATTTACTATTATTCATAAAAATATTATCGTAAAACAATTATAGCTAATTGTTTAAACGAATAATTATTTATTATAATTATCCTCCTCTACAGTTATGATCGAGACTTGCAGTTTTTGCTTAAATATTAAACTTTTTGTCAAATTTTTACTTACTAAGATAATAATTTATTTCAGTTAACAAACATAACTGTTTAAACAATTTATTGTTGCTCTAACTGATATGTTCACTTAGAGTAATACTAAAAATTTGAAAAAATTGAATTTTTAACCAAAAAGATAATTTCTCCACATAAAGTATAATATTTTTATAATTAAACTAAAAAATATTTGCAATTTAAAATTAGAAAGATTGTAATTCCTTCAAAAAGACAATGTTTCAATTATTTTGTATCTTTCTTTGTTTGTTTACTTTAAACATATAGATATAATTTTCCTAGGCTTTTCAAACAAATTCCGTTTTTTTATTTCTCAGGATTTTACCAATTAAAAAATTTGAGTTTAAATATATAATTTAGGACACTTTGGAGCTTGCAAAAAATTTAACATTAGTTTATAAATTCTTAAAAGTTTTTAAATATTTTTAATTTCTTCAATACTTTGAAAATTCTTAAATATGTCTTAAAATGATTCAAATTACTCCTAATGTTTTAAAATATTTTAAAATATTCTCTTTAAATTAATGTTCAGAAATTGGGAATAACTTTAAATATCCTCCTGGATATTGAGAACATTTTTTTATTATCATGGGAATTTTCAAAATTTTGAAAAATATTAAAAATTATATTTCGAAGTCTTAAAAAAATTAATTCTATGTCAAATTTTTTGAACTCTTTTCATATTCTAAATTGTTTTCGAAATTTTGTTAAAAAGTCTAAATATCTTTTTCAACGATTCAAGGTTCTCTAAAAATGTAAGAATTCTGCAAAATTAAAACAAATTTCCTGAAAATCTTCCAGAGTCTTTTTTGAGGATTTTGGAAATCTTTCAAAATGTTTTAAATGGCTTTGAACATAGTATTAAACTCAATTCTCAATTCTCAAAAATAAATTTTTTTTAAAATTTTCCTACAAATTAAAAAAATTATTTTTTCATATTTTTAAAACATTTAATTGTTTAAAAAACTTCTTAATTTTTCATTCCAAATCTTCTAAAATCTATATTTTTCTAAATCGCTTGACATAATTCTAAGTTTGAAATTATTTAAAAATATTTTCAACAATTCGTAAATCTTTTGTAATGTTTCAAAATCTTGTTAAATATCCTCTTCAAATTATTTTTTTTCAAGACAAATCAACATCTTTAATATATATATTTAAAACAATTTTTAATTAGTTAAAAATGTTTTTTAAACTTCTAAATATATTTTAGAATTATTGAAATTTTTTCTAAAATTGTTTAATATTACAAATTAAAAATTTTTTCTTAATTGACAATCAAATTAACTTAAATTTTACGTACAATCTTAAGAAGCAATTCAAAATTTCATTTGAAAATCTTAAAAAATCTACATTATGTTTAAAATATCTAAGTCTTTGAAATTTTAAATAATTTTTGAATATTTTCAAAACTTCTTAGTATTCGAGGTATTTTTTTATATAACTTAAAGATTTTTGAATATTTTTTTAATCCTACAAAAAAAATTTTTAAATGAGAAAACGTTTCAGATTGATATTTCAATAAACACAGATTTGTATCTTAAATAAAAACAGTTGAATTAATCGAAAAAGAAACATTTTCAACACAATATTTGAATCCTCAACCAACGAAGATTAATTTTTAATAATTTTTATTTTTAACCAAAAAGTAATTAATATTTTCAAAAAGAGACAAATTTTGGTAAACAGGAAATTAATTTTGTATCCCAAACATATCAATTTTCAACAAAAATGTTAATTTTTAACCAAATAGTTAAATTTTGAACCAACAAATTATTTTTCTGCGAAGAAGATTAATTAATCCTTAAGCAAAAAAGATTTTTATTCTAAACGAAATATAACTTTTTTATTTTTCTCGAGAAAATTCTAAAAGAATTTGAAAAATTTCAGATAAGTTGAAAAAGCAGGCTAGAAAATTTCTAAACATGTTTTTGTTATTTTAGACAATTCTAACAAATATTTGAGACTGTTCACGATAAAAATTGTTTTAAAAATGTTTTATAAATCTTCCAAAATCTTTCCAAGCTTGAAATTTTTTTTAATTTCTTTAAAATTTCTAAGATTTCTAAATATCTTTAAACTGTCTTGAATTATTCCTAAAATTGTCTTAAAAACTTCCGGATTCTTTATTGAAACTCTTATATATATTTTTGTATGTTTTAAAATCATTTCGAAAATTTTCTGACAATTATAATTTTTGTTTAAATAAGGAGCTACATTCAATATTTCTCAAAACATTTAAAAAAAAACTTCCAATATTTTTCCTGAAATCTTTGAAAATCTATATTTTTTTTGATATTTTTGAAATATTTCAAATTTTTAATTATTTATAAATATTTTCCAGAAATTTTCAAATATCTTTAAAATTACTTATTTGTTTCTCAACATTTGGAAAAATTTTGCAAATTTAGAAAAACTACCTCTGAATCTTGCAGATCTTTATTGAGATATTGGAAATTTTTTGGAATGTTTTTAAATCTTTTTAAAAACATGTTTTAAAATAAATTTTCTGACAAGAAAATGATTTTCAATTTTTCTAAAAAATGGGAGAAACTTGTTTTAACTTTTTTAAACCTATCAACATTTTTCAAAAGCTACTTCATTTTCTGGTTAAAATCATCAGAAATCTACATTTTGTTTGGAATTTTTTGAAGTCTTTTAAGGATTTAAATTAGGTTTTTATTTTTTTAACAATCATTTCTTAAACGTCTTTCAATATTATTAAATATTTACTTTAAACTGATTTTCTAAAATTGAAAATCAATTTAAATTTTGTCTGGAATCTTCAGAGACAAAATTTATATTTAATATTTTCAAAATACTTAAAAAGCTTTAAGATTTTTTTCCAGGATTCTTATTGTGGGTCTAAAAATAATAAGACCAGAATTACTACCCAATATTAAAAAACGGTTATAAATAAAATTTTCCTTGAATTAATAACGTTCAGAAACATTCACATATAAATTTTATTAGAAATTAATTTTGATTATAGTTTCATAAATTTAATAATTTTTTTCCTAATAATTTTTTCAATAATTAAATGTTAAAAATTATTTAATTCTTTTAGACGGACTCAATAAATCTTGACTTCACAAAATATGGTGATTGATCTAGTAATAAAGTTTGGTTGGAGATCAGAGTTTGATAACGAATAAATTATTTTTTCAATTCAAACATTCTGTTTACATTGAAATTCATTCTAGGGATATTAAACAATTTTTTGTGAGCATGTATTTTTTATTAGTGGAAGAACGAAGTTTAAGGTCTATATTACATTTTTCTTGCAATTCAACATTTATTTATTGCATTAAAAATATCGTAATGAAGCATGACGTAGTCTGCATACATTGTAAATTTTAATAAATCTTATTTTTTGGCGCTTCGCAATGAGGATAAAAAATACGATGATGATAAGTATATATAGAGAAGGATATTTTTTAATTTATCAGTTACAATTGATGTAAATTACCTAAAAAATGAAAATCCTTGTGAGCACTCTTCTCCTGATAATTGCCGGTTTTCTCAATTTTGGTGGTAAGTGAACCCAATATTCTTTTTATTTTATTGGGTTTACTTTAAATTATTATTTCTTAATTAAATTTCGTATTTAAATGTTTAAAAATTCAGAAAAAACGGCGACCTTCTACTTATACTCAAAGAGAACTTTTCAATAAACAATAATAAATTGTTCTAAAAAATGTTCTGAAATATATAATTATCAGTAGGACCCAGGACTTAGTTTTTGGGAATTAGAAATAACTTTAGCCAATGTTCTAAAAATAATGGAATTTTTTTGAAAATTGTTACAATTTCCGAGAATATTTCAGAACTTTCGGAAATGTATAGAAATTAGGTCAGAAATTAAGGGATATACTCAGTTTTATTAGACAGAAATCTTAAATAAAAAAAAATATTAGCCAACCTTTGAAATTTTGAAAAAGATTCAAGTTTTGAGA
The DNA here is from genome assembly GCA_035041075.1 of Acraspis erinacei. Classification (NCBI taxonomy): domain Eukaryota; kingdom Metazoa; phylum Arthropoda; class Insecta; order Hymenoptera; family Cynipidae; genus Acraspis; species Acraspis erinacei. The sequence goes on from JAWWLR010000002.1 coordinate 73,900,000, forward strand.
ATCACTACATCCTTTCTGAAAGGTTCCATTTTTAATTTAGAGAAAAATTCGAGATCTACCTAAACCGTACACTTTGTAACAATACAATTGATTTTTCTTCGAAATTTGAATATCCTTGTCCGAAAAGCATAGAACATACGATTTTTTTAATTATTTCATAGGGCGCCATTTTGAATTTTTCCAAAATTTTAATTTTAAGCATTACGAAATATCTTTATTTACAATAATGTGACCACTTAATTGACAACCGAGAAATTGTCACCGAGAAAAAAAAGAAATAATCCGTTTAATCAAAAAATTGGACGGCCATATTGCATTTTTTTTTAATTTTTAATTTTGATTATGATCACGCGTTTTCCAATTAAAAAATCTGCCTCTTGTAAAAATTTGACGATATTTTGTTATTAATTGGGGAAATTGTCATTTTTGTTCAAATTTAGGGATCCGCTAATTTGTAAATTTTTAAAATAAATTTTGTTTTCCTGTAGATACATTTTTTCCCCATTTATATTCCAATCAAATATAAAAAAACTGCATTTGAAATTTGACGGTACTTCAACTATACTATAAGTACGTACCTACCTACTTGTATAAGTACCTGTAATATAGGTACCTATACCGACCTACTGCTACAGGTACCTATACCATAATTACCTACCTGCCTACTGATACAGGTTTCTATACCATAAATCCTACTGGTACAGGTGCCTATACAATAAGTACCTACCTACCTATTGGTACAGGGGACTATACTGTGGGTACTTACAGACGTACTGTTACAAGTTCCGATAACTACCTACTGGTACGTACCTACTAACTGGTACAGGTATCTATACCATAAGTACCTACCTACCTACCTTCTGGTATAAGTACCTATTCCATAGGGACCTATATGTGCCTACTGGTCCAGGTGCCTATACCATAAGTAACTACCTACCTATTGATACAATTACCTATACCATAGGTACCTAAAAACCTAATGGTACACCTGTACCTACTGGTACCGGTGCCAATACCTAACCACTGATACAGGTACCTATACCGTTGGTACCTATAGCTACTTACTACTAGTACGCAGTGCAAATAAAATTTTGTAATAGGTTGAACGAGTAATTGGAACGGAAAAACTGTAAAACGCAAATAAGCGATACAAATGCAGATCGCGCATTGAAAAAAAGCAGGATGACATGGTGATGAGTATATAAAAAGTGTGTGGTACTGCAATTATAAGAATAATAGCTCGAGATGCTTGTTGGAATGATGAAATCCACGTGGCGATTTTCTTGACAAAAAGTATCAGAGGAATGATAGACGCCTGAAAAGAAAGACCTTGGATACTCATGGCGCTCATGGAGAGCTTTATCTACAAGGATGTGCGTCGCAGATTCAACTAAGGGCTTGGCAGCGTGAAAGAATGTCAAAATCTATTTGGTGCTTGTATTTTCTTTAAATCCAATGGGCTTTAGTTTTCGAAATATCGACGTTGAATTATTGACGCTCGAGCGCTCGAATCGCCAATCTGCCGGGTACTTGCGTAAACGCAAATTTCAAGTTCCAGGTTCTACAGTGGCGAGTTTAGCGCTCCAACGCAATCACTCACACCTTGATATATCAGAAACTAAGATCCACTGGATAGAAATAATGAATTTCTAATGGATTATTATATACTTTCACCCTACAAAGCCCTAATAGAGCGAGCGACGCGCATCTTGCCAACCTAAAATGTGCTGTGCGATTTCGCGACGCACATCTTGTCGCCACGTAAAGTTCTAGTTGATTCAGCGACGCACATCTTGCGATCTTTACTTGTTAGTGGATGAGACTGGTGTAAAGAGTGTGGATCTTTCGGTTGACTTATTAGCCAGTTTGAGTGTTTAAGTGTTAACCATGCCGTACAATTACTTTGCAATGGTTTCCATTTGTGATAATTGCGATGTTGTTAGGCTCACCCCGAAATGGATTTAGCTGAAGTTTATAAAAAAATGATCATTTCGCCGACTGTGCGAAGTGGCTCTGTACATCGCCTAAGCGCTACAGATATCGATGGAGAATAGAGGCTAGGTATTAATCTTTTTCAAGCCACCAAACTTTATTTTATGTTTACAGAATTAGATGCCATGGGAAATCCAAGCGACGCATATCCTCACCCAAATATTGATAGATATCCACTTTTCGAACACCCTGTCTTACCTAATCACTCATCCAGCTCAAATAATCCTGACGAACCAGACAGGTATGTCACTTATGGGCCAAATGGCAGGATTCGCGTTGCAGTGTGGCTTAATCCTTCTGGAACAAGTGTGAAGCAAGCGAGTCTTGGGAGAGGCAATTATGTTCCACATGGGTCATATTATAGGTTTCACAATTTTATAACCCGTTCTGTTGCTCGTGAAGGTCTCAGATTTGTGGAATACGTGAGAAG
>JAWWLR010000002.1:73959553-73977953 GCA_035041075.1 Acraspis erinacei
TATTCGTTAAGGCCGAAGGAGCTTTAACAAAAGAGAATTCAGAATCACCAAATTCCAGGTGTCGATGCTTTGACCTTCTCTTTTGAATGGTCTGTGCTCATATGTGGGGGAAAGAATAGGACCGAGCGCGTAGCGCGAGGTAAATACATTATCGAGCGCGAAGCGCGAGATCCAACAGTCGCGCGCCTTAGGCGCGCTCAAAATTGTGGGCTAAGCAAGCCGCGCGCGATGAGAATGTGCCAGCGAAGCAGGCGGATTTTTTTTTGGTCAAATTTGTTTAAAAAATTATAAAACTGATGAACTAATTATAAATTATGCTGAAATTATCATTAAGTTCCCAAATTAAGAGATTGATGTCGAAAAATGAATTTTTTCGTCAACATTTGTTCGAACAATATATTTGTTTCTTAAATTCCTTTCAAAAAATTATTAAATTTATGAACTAATCATAAATGTTTCTGAATCAATAAATTATACATCTTTCTGAAATTATCATGCAGTTTCTAATTTAAAAAGTTGTCATCGAAGAAAAACATTTTTCTTTCGACAAATGCCTTATCTATCAACTTGTTTATTAAATTTGTTAAAAAAATCATGTCATTTATCAAGTAGTTATGATTTTTTTTCTGAAATTGCCATTAAGTTCTCAACTGAAACAACTTGCATTGAAAAAATAGAATTTTTCTGCCGACAAATGCCCGAATAATGAATTTGTTTGTTAAATTTATTAAAAAATCGTAAGATGTAACAAAAGTTATGCATTTTTCTAAAATTATCATAAAGTTCCTAATTAAAAAAAAATACATCGAAAAAAACGAAGCTTTCTGTCAAAATATGTCTGGTTAATGCATTTTCTTATTTAATTTGTTTATAATATTAACAATAATAATCTCAAGAAGAAGTTTTTTTCATTATTATATTGTTTTTATCCAAATTTCTTGGAATATAACTTGAAAAATCGTAAAAATTATGAAAAATCTTAAAAAAACTTCTGGCAACAAATATTTTGTTTATAATTTTTTTTTATTATATAATATTATAATATCTTTAAACAATGTTACTCTATAAAACTTGGGTGATTTGAACGATTTGCATGTTACTGGCGAGCACCGAGATCTTCAAATAGAAATAATGGCAATTTTTTGACATATTTGTTTATTTATAAAAAATGGAAAGTCAGTTTTATAAATCGGGCTCAACAACTCTTTAAAAAATTTTATCAGCTTTTTTTAAATTTTATTTTGTTCGAATCGGTCAATATTTGTGGTCTGTATGATGTTTTTAACTAAAAAATGTCATTTTTTCCACTGTGCGGCAATCGGTACACCTGAAGTTCGATTCCCAGCGGAGTGAAGGAGAGAGATTTTTTTTCACTGATAAAACTCAATATAAAAATTTTAGAAAAACGAAAAATTTTTAATTTGAAGCGATTAGGTGGATTTTTATTTTTATTTAATGTGATGACTATCTTCATCAGATCGGCCATTAGCAGCCTCGATGATAATACAGATTCATTAAGTTTTATTGTGAATGTTTTGAAACATTTTTTTCTTTTTTAAATAATAACTTTAAAAATGTCAAGTCAATAAAAAATTCCTAATCTTTTGCTCATTTTTTCACAGTCTTAAAACCTCTCATTTTTCCCGGATTTCCGCTTTTAAAATACTACTATTCTTCCAGGGGAGGAATTCTCTGCTGATGACAAAGTAAGGTAGATGCCGAGACATTAATCTTGATTTCGTGCATTTAAGAAGGGTCAAAATTAACTTTCGCCCACAAATTCCACATTGAAAGTCCATTATAAAAAGGAAAAATTAATATTGAGAAAATCATCAAGCCCTAAATACAGGTTTTTAAAGAAGAATAGTTCGAAATTTTAATAATGGTCTATTAGAAAAGAATAGATTATATCAGGCTTCTCCTGCAGATGTTTCCTGCTACATTTCGTCTGTTCCCTATGATTTGTCTACTTCCCCTTCTCTGCCGTATGTACCCTTCTCCAACTTTACCTACTTTCTTCTCATTCCTTCCACTTGCTTCCTTCTTTAGTTCTCTCCCTTCCTCTACTCCTTCCCTCTACTTTTCTCTTACTTATTGGCACTACATCCCCTCTCCTCACTCCTACTTACACCATTCTCATTACTTCACCTACCACCACTTGCATTATTTCATTCACCTCCCCTACTTTTGGAAATTCTCCTACATCTCCTTCTATGCCTTCCTTCACCTCCTCTTCCTCAAAAAGAGTATTGCGAACGACAGTCGGAGGGATACCCTACAAAAAAAGGGATACGTAGACTATTTAGGGGTTAATTAAGTTGTGCAAATCTTCCCCACACATACTTTGCCTTCCGTACACCCTAACTTTTATTCTACTTCTCCTTTCTTGACCAGAAGTCATTTACTTTTACTTCAGCTACTTTCTCTACTTTCCCTTCCCTTACATCCTTCTGCAGTTCCCCTCCTTTCTTCTACTTCTCCCTCCTCTACTTCTCTGTGACTCACAGCTCATACATTCCCTCTCCTCACTTTCACTTCAACCACTCTCAATACTTTACGTACCACCAATTTCATTATTTCATCCATATCTCTTGCCACATTTCCCCTACCTTACCTACTTTTACTAATTCTCCCACATCCCTTACTTCAATTTCTCTTCCTGAACTTTCTCTTCTCTTTCCTTCCCCTTGCTTGCCTTTTTAGTTCTCTCCTTTCCTCTACTACTATCTTACTCATTGGCACTACATACGCTCTCCTCACTCCAACTTACAACACTCTCATTACTTCACTTACCACTACTTGCATTATTTCATCCAAATCCCCTTGCCGAATTTCACCTACCCCGCCCCCCTTACTTTTACAAATTCTCTTACATCTCCTTCTTTGCCTTCCTTCACGTCCTCTTCTTTAAAAAAGTATTACGATCGACAACCTGAGGGACACCCTTCGAAAAAAGGCATACGTAGACCATTTAGGGTTTAATTAAGTTTTGCAAATCTTTCCCACACACACTTTGCCTCCCCTACGCCCTAACTTTTCTTCTACTTCTCCTTTCTTGGCCAGAAGTCATTTCCTCTTACTTCACCTACTTTATTTACCATCCCTTCCCTTACTTCCTTCTTTAGTTCTCTCCCTTGCTCTACTTCTCCCTCCTCTACTTCTCTGTGACTCATAGCCAATACATCCCCTTTCCTCACTTACACTTCAAACACTCTCATTACTTTACGTACCACCACTTGCATTACTGCATCCACATCTCTTTGCCGCATGTCACCTACCTTACCTACCTCTACTAATTCTCCTACATCCCCTACTTAACTTTCTATCCCTGAAAAACACTATTGTGACTGACGGACAGACTTGCAAATCACCGAAACCATAAAGAATACTTTGGAAAATTACTTAAATTAGGGGCCATGTCCCTACAAAAAAGGATTTGGTAGACTATTTAGTTATCTCTCCTCTCACTTTTCCTGCTTTTTGTACTGAAGTTTCTTTCACTTTTCCTCCCTTTACCTCTCCTCTCACTTTACTTACTTTTTGGACTATCCCTTTCCTTAATTCCTCCTTCAGTTCCCCTCCCTTTCACTACTTCTCCATCCTATACTTCTCCGTTACTCTTTGGCGCCACATTTCCTCTTTCAATTCAACTTCGACAACTTTCCTTACTTCACCACTCGCTCTACTTTATCCACATCCCCTTGCCTCATTTTATCTACCTTCTCTACTTTTACTAATCCTCCTAGGAGTCATTCACAAAATACGTGATAAGTTTAGGGAGGGGTGGGGGGCAATTGTGCTGAAGTATCATTCTCTATGTTAAGAGCAATGCTAAAAGTATCACGCATGGGAGGAGGGGGTCAGAAGCTTCTGAGAAATGCGTCGCGTATTTTGCGAATGACCCCACTACATCCCATACTTCCCCTACCCTCATTTCGTCTTCTCAAAAAAGAACTGCTGCGGGAAACATGACCTTTTTGGTTCAAAATAACGTACAGTCCACAAATATTGACCGATTTGGACCAAATAATTTTTTTTAAAGTTTATAAGATTTCTAAGAGGGTTGATGAGACTGATTTTTGAATTAGGGTTAAAATATTTTTTATAAATAAAGAAATACGATGAAAAAATTGCCAGTTTTTCTATTTGAGCTTCCCGGTCCTCACCAATAACACGAAAATTGTTGGAAGAATGGTTTTTACGACTTCCGATGATTTTGTCTACTTTTAAAGTTACATCGCAAGAAATTTGGATAAAAACAATATAACGATAAAGCTTCTGGAGATTATTATTGTTAATATTATAAGCAAATTTAATTTAAAAAATGCATTGATCAGGCATTTTTCTAAAGAAAAATTAGTTTTTTACGATTAAAATTTTTTTTAATAAGAAACTTTAAGCTAATTTTAGAACGCTTCATAATTTTTTGATAAATCATATGAATTTTTTAAACAAATTTAATTAAAAAAATGCATTATTCGAGAATTTGTTTGCAGAAATATGTGTTTTTAATGCAAGTCCTTTCAGTTGGAGACTTCATAGCAATTTCAGCAAAATTCATAACTATTTGATAAATGGCCTGCTTTGTTAAACAAATTTAATAAACAAATGGATAGATAAGGCATTTGTCGAAAAAAATTGATTTTTTTTCATGGCAACTTTTAAATTAGGAACTACAAGATAATTTCAGAAAAAATTAATAATTTATTTATCAATTTTATGAGTTTTAAAACAATTTTAATAAACAAATGTATTATTGGGTCACCTGTCGACGAAAACATTCTTTTTTTTCAATTTCAGACTATTTAATTCGGTTCTTTATAATAAATTTAGAAAAATGTATGATTAGTCGATAAATTTAATAATGTTTTAACAAGAACTAGAGAAACAAATGCAATATTCCGGCATCTTTTGGCAGAAAAATTCGCTTTTTCGATGTTAGTTTTGTTAATATTAACAATAAATTTAATAAACCATATAGTAATCAGGCAGTTTTTAAAGAAAAATTCGTTTTTTTCTACGTCATTTTTTGTATTTAGAAACTTTACGCTTATTTTAGAAAGCTTCAAATTTTGTTGATAAAGCATATGATTTTTTTAACGAATTTAATAAACAAATGCATTATTGGGGCATTTGCTGGTAAAAAAGTCTGATTTTTCAATATGAGTCATTTCAGTTAGAAACTTCATGACAATTTCAGCAACATTCATAACTGTTTGATAAATTTTGCGATTTATTTAAACAAATTTAATTAAAAAATGTAACGCTAAATTATTTTTCGAACGAAAATTTCGCTTTTCTCGATGACAAGTTTTTTAATCTTGAACTTCATGGTAATTTCATGACAAAATCATAATTTACTGACCAATTTTATGACTTTTTAAAACAATTTTATTTAAAACTTCATTTATTTGGTTATCTGTCTACGGAAAAATTCTTTTATTTCTAATTGAATACTAATTAAAAAGTCTGAAATAGATAAAAAAAAGAATTTTTCCGTCGAACGATGCCTAAATAATGCATTTGTTTATTAAAAGTGTTAAAAAAATAATATAATTGATCAACAAATTATGAATTTTTACTGAAATTATCACGAGTTTCCTAACTAATAAGTTTCCATTGAAAAAAAAGAATTTTTCTTTCGAAAAATGCCTTACCTATGCATTGTTTATTAAATTTGTTTAAAAAAATTGTAAAATTTATAATTAAATTCAATTTAATTTATAACTTAAATAAATGCGTAAATTTGTATGAAATTCCCAACTGAAATGACTGGCAAAAAGAATGAATTTTTCTGCGGACAATTGCCCTAATAATACATTTTATAAATTAATTTATTTAAAAAAATCATAAGAGTATTAAAAAAATTACGCATTTTTTGAAAATTACCATAAAGTTCTTAATTGAAACAATGAAAAAAAAACGAATTTTTCTCTCGAAAAGTGGCTGATTATTGGATTTTGTATTGAATTTGTTTATAATAATAATAATAATAATAATAATAATAATAATAATAATAATAATAATAGAGGGAAGCCTCGGTTTTAACGTTTAAAATATTTAAACAGCAAGTGCGCGTCATAATAAAAAATATATAATCTCTTTACATGTTAAACGCTCTTCGTAATTTGTTTAAGCGAACAAGATAATTTAAATTTCAACATAACCGATAAATGTTCAACTAAAATGATGAATCTTGAACAGGAACATTTGAAATTGAATTTTTAAATCAAAAAGGTAAATTTTCAACTAAAACAATGAGCCTTCAACTTAAATAGTTAGATTTTCAACATAATTAATTTCAAGTTAACAAAAATAATTTGCAACCAAATATGAATTTTCAGCTCAAACTATGGAATATTTAATTAAAAAAAAAATAATTAAATTTTATACCAAAACAAGTATCTTTAAATAAAATGTTTAGATTTTCAAAAACATTGATGAATTTCAAAATAAACTGTAAATTTTTATCTGGAATATTTGACTTTTAAACCAAAAAGATTAATTTTCAACTAAAATCTTGAATCTGTAACTAGAATTATTCAATTTTGGACTAACGAGATCAATTTCCAACTAAGAAGATTCATTTCTACAAAAAAATATGAATTTTTAAATAAAAAAGATCATTCTTCATCCAAAAATGAAATAATTAAATGCCTAGTCCGAAAATGAAAATTCAAGAAAAGAGATGAATGTTTATCTGAAATTATTTAATATTCAACTGGAGTAAATAGTTACATTTTCAATTAAAAAAGAGAATAATAATGCAACCCAAAAAGGAACAAATTTTCAAGAATTGGTTAATCCTTAATAGTTATTTACTTATTAATTATTAACTTTACAATTAATCTTTATTATTATTTTCCACTCATTTTTAATGAGAAATTTGGAGTTGACTTTTGATGAGCTGAATTATCAAAATTTATGAATTTTTATTTATCAATCTTCAAAACTGAAAATTTACGAACTGCAAATCTTCAAAATTGCCCTTTATAAAAAAGCTTCAAAGTCACAGCACTTTAAACTGTAAAAATTACTAAGAAATCAAGATTTATTTGGAATATTTAAACATGAAGAATTTGCAATAAATTTAAATATCAATTTTAAATGTAATGTTTTTTTTTAATAAAACATCAAATGAATTTTATTTTTTTACATTTTGAATAAATTTTATTTCTTCAAAATTAATAAATGATTAATTAAAAATGTAGGAAATTGAAAAATTTTTAATTGCCATTTGTAAAAATTAAAAAATTTTCTAGATATCATAGAATTTCACAGGATTTTTATTATATTTTACTGTATTTTAAATGCTTCAGAGATTTAAAGAGATTTTAAACTATTTTCCGGAATTTACCTTCAATTCTCTCAAATTCTTCGTAATCTAATTGAAATTTTGAAATTCAATTGTTGAAATGATCAAAGTATTTTAAATATTTTAAAGTGTTTAAAAAAATTGTTTGGCACTTTCTAGAGCATTCATAAAATTTTAAAGAATTAAGAAGATTTTAAATATTGCACAGAATTTTGAAAAATGCTCATAAATTATTATTTATTTCAACAGTTTTAAGAGGATCCCAAACACTTTGAAATATTGGAGGGTATTTTAAAAGATTCCAAAGCATTTTTAGGAGAATTTAAAAATTTTACGGAATTTTCTAAAGTTTTTAATAATCTTACGGGATTTTAAATATTATTTCCAATTCATTTAAATTCTTTTGAATTGTTTTGTAGTCATTAGTCACTTTTTTATTTAGAAATTAGCAGCGTCTAACAGATTTGAAGAGAATTGCAATTTTTTGCAATTAATTTGGAATTCGACTTGAATTATTATTAATTTATTCTGAATTCTTTTCAATTCTGTTGAATTCACTGAATTCTATTCAGTTCAAAAGGTTTTAAAAAAGCTTTTTTTTAATTCATCTTGAACTTTTTAAAAATTACTTTAACTATTCTACATCCACTTAAAACTTGCTCAAATCAATGAATTTTTCCTATTTTTTAATTGTTTTGAATTTACTTGATTGCTTTTTTCATTCAGCTTGATTTTTTTTTACATTTCATTAAATTCATTTGAATTCCCATGAAGTTATTCAAGTATATTTCAAATTTACTTAATTCAATCAAGTTTTTTTATATTTTTCAATTATTTTCAAGTTATTATTTTTTTTAATCACCTTGAATTTTTATGATTTGCGTATAATTATTTAATTGCCCTTAAATTCCTTAAAATTTATTATAATTATATGAAAATCAATATAATTGTTTTTTCAAAAAATGTTTTCCAACTCATTTAAATTCCTTTAAATTAATCCAGTTTAGACCAATCACGAATAGAAGATTTTTTTAATTACATTTTTGGTCAAATAGATTTTCTTTTTTTAAGTTCATAAATAAATTTAGAAAATCACCCAAATAAAATTTTTGTTAAAACCTGAAACTAAAGAAAAAAATTTCCTAAAAAAAAAGAATTCTTTGTTTTAGACATAAATAAAAATGAGGAAAGAAGAATGCGAAAATGAGTAATTTTGTCCTGCCTTTTTAATTTTTGAAAAAAAAAGAATTCATTTCTGTTTTAGGAAATTATTTTTGCTTTTTCAGTTTACAATAGGAAAATTTGTTGCTGGTTGTCCAAATTTGGTCCTTCGATTATTGGTTTTATTTTCAAAAATTGTGCACATCCAATATTTAAGTAAAATTACGAGATTTTTAGAAAAAACAACTTTTTGAATTTTTCATTTGCATTCTCAGAATTTTAATTATTTAGCAAAATTCCATGCATCAGGTCAGAATTATAGTTCCTTTGAAAAACTGCCTGTTTCAAAGCACAATTATGATTTTTTTCTCGAAAAATTTACTCTTTTAAGACAGAATTATAACTTTTAATGAAAAATTTCTTGTTCCACATCTAAATATTTTTTTCTTTCAAAAATGCTTTGATCCAATTCAGAATTACACATAATTTCTTTACAAAATTTGTTCCGCCTCAAAATGATAATTTTTCTCGAAAACTAGAAAAATTCTAATTCTAATTGAAATACTCCTAAAACTAACTGAGAATTATAATTATTCTCAGAAATTCAGAGTTCAATGTCAGAAATATAATAATTCTGGGGTAATATAATTTTACGGCATTTTCAAGTCCCGAATGTTAATAAATACCGAAAAATAATTACTCAAGCAGAAATTTTTCAAAAAATCAAAATTACCTTTAATTGCTGAATTCCTAAAAAATTTTAGTGAGAATTTAAAAACTCCTCAATTCAATGTTTCCACGTTTCATATTTTGACAATTTATTATTTTAGGGAATTTAAATATTTAAAAATTATATGATATTCTGGAATTCAAAATTTTGGAAATTCACTATTTAAATTTTTTTTTTAAATTAAGGTTTTCAGTAACTTTTAAATTTCGCAACATTTATTATATTCGGAAATTTGAAAATTCGTCAAGTGATTGTTTTCCGGAATTTGGAATTTTCAGTATTTACTATTTTTCAGGAATTTAATCATTTCAGGATTTTAAAATTCAAGTTTTAAATTTCTGGTAATAAAGTTTTTTTGTATAAAATCTTAGTATTCCTAGAATTTGTATTTTCCGGTCAATTTCTTTTTCCATAATCGGTACTTTGACAATTCGGCAAAATTAAGTTCCCTGCTTCAAATTATAATTGCTGTTTGTTATTTTAATTGTAATAGGCAAATATTTGTCTCTTTTATTAAAAAATATTTATATTCACAATCCCCATTTTTTCAGATGAAACCAAAATTCCCGATACAGCCGAAAAAATAGTTCATCTTTAAAATAAAAAATTGATAAACTGGAACCTAATTTAAAAACAGAACTTAGAACAAACTCGGAGAAAGCTCTAATTAATGTTTAATTAAAGAGGAAAAGAGGTTTAAGACCTTATTGATATTTCAAAGCAGAGACTACTATGAAATCCTTTCAATTAAAATTTTCTACCTGCTGTAATAAAATTAACTCGTTAAAAACAGATAATTTGATTATTATAACTACATGGAGTTATCAATTAAAAATTTTTTTATTAAATTTTTCTCTTAAAAAAGATCTTCTACTCCGCTCTACTGGGAATCGAACCTCAGAACTTCCGAGTCTCGGTCAGGCGCTTTTCCATTAAGCTACTCTTTTTCGAAATTTTATAAAATCGTTTAATATGTTTAAAAACCTTTTTTAAATTTTTTTAAAAGTTTTTATTTTTATATGGTTAGACCCTTCTATCCCTTCTAATCTCTAAAAATTATTTGAACTTTTCTGACACTTTTTGATTTATTCTTCAAAATTTTTTTAATTTTCGTAAAATTTTTCAGAATCTTCTTTGACAATTTTTTAAATCTTTTAAAATATTTTTAAAAAATCTCTTGTAATTAATTTATTGAAATAAAGAATTATTTAAATTTTTTCTAGGAACTTGAAAAAATGTCTTTCATTTCCGTGAAACTTTTACAAAATTGAAAAAAATCTTTGCAAGTTTGAATTATTTTCTAAGTTTTAAAACGATTTTTTCTAAAATGATGTAATATGGCAAAATTGGAAGATTTTTCTTTAAAACGTTTTACACAGCTTTTAAAAATTTTAGGAAATAATTCAGAATATTTTGGGATCTTTCTTCAATTTTCTCTTGAAATTGCTCACAAAGTAACCATTTAAAAATATTCCATGAATTTTAAGATTTTTTTTCATTGAACTCTGACAAAATTCAGTTTACAACAAAAAATTAAATTTATCATTAATTAATAATTTATTAATTATTTTCGGCAAATTGCAATTTAAGGATAGAAATATTTATTTTTGGATTTGTTATTCATTTTTTTTTATCGTGCATTGGTCTCAAATATTAAAAAACTTTTAAATAATAGTTTAAAAAGAAAATTAAAAAAAAAAAAATTTTTGGATATTTCAAACGTGTGAGAAAAAAATCCAGAAGATTTTGAAGAAAGTTTTTAATTTTATAGTATTTTACAAGATATAACAAAAAATCCGAGTGTTTTTAGAATTCGTTGAGGACTTTAGATATTTCTAAAAATCTTTTAAAGTTTAACATTCATTTTGGATCTCTTCAATTCTACTAAATATTTATTGAATTTAGTCAATTTTGTATTTGTTTTTATTTTATAATCTTAGCAAAATGAAATATTTTGCTTTCAAATCTTTTGAAGTTTTTTTTGCAATTGTGGTAAGTTGTTTGATGTTTAAAAAACTTTTTCAATTTTCTCTTAAAGTTCATTTTTCAAAATAAACAATTATTTAAAACTTGCACAGCAATATAAAGAAACTTATTTTTTAATTCTTTTCATGCCTTCCAAACCTTCTAATCTTTAAAAATTATTTATTTTTTTCCTGAATTTTTTATTTATTTTGTAAAACCAAAAAAACTCTTTAAAATATTTATAAGTCTTAATCATTTTTAATCTGTTGAAGACATCCGAATATCTCTTAAACTTACTCCATTTTTTCTAACATTATGTAATATGGAAAAATTGCAACATTTTGCTTTAAAAGCTTTTAGATACTTTTTTAAAATTCGAGAAATAATTCAAAATGTGTTGTGATCTTTTTGAATTTTCTCTAAAAATTCTTCACAAAAGAATCATTTAAAAATTTCCCATGAATCTTAAGAACTTTTTTTCATTCTTTTGACACATCAAAATTTAAAATTAATCTTTTCTTCTCTGTGTCTTGAATCGAAAAAATAAATTTTAACGAAATAGTTAAATTTTCTACCCAGAATATGAATTTTCTACCAAAAAAGGAGAAATTTGAAACAAAATAGATGATTTTATACTAAAAAAGAGAAACTTGCAACAAAAGAAAGGAATAATTTAATTTTGAATTACAAAAATAATTTTTCAACCGAATAAAATAAATTTTTAACGAGATGGTTACATTTTTAACCAAGCAGATAAATTTTTATAAAAATACAAGAATTTAACCTAATATTTTAAATTTTAATGGAAGTTTTAACTAAATAGTTTTTGTTTGTTAATAAATAAATTCTGTTGAAACCGTAGGAATTTTATATGAATTATTTGAGTCACTTTTAAAAATAAAAATATATCTTTAATCACACTTTGGTCTTTTGAAGTCCCTTAAATTCTTTGTAATTATTAGGAATTCTTGGAAATCGACTGAATCCAATGGAATTTCTTCGGATTAAAAAAATTATCCATACACGAGAATTATTTTTAATTCACCCTGAATTATTTGAAATTCACCCTGAATTATTTTTCATTCATCCTGGAATTTGTCTGAATTTTATCAAAATATTTTAAGTTCCTTTTAATTCTTCTGAATTCACTTTATTTTTATTGAAATCAATGGCATGTTCTGTACTTTAAATTGTTTGTGATTCATTCGAGCTTATTTGGAATCTACTCTCAATTCTTTTGGATTCCCTCGAATCCTTCTAAATTAACTCAAATTTTATCCAAATTTATATAATATTTTTGTTTGAACAATTTTTTTCAATTCACTTGAATTATTCATAATTCTCTCGAATTCCTTGGAATTCTCTCGAGTTTTTTTATAATTCTCACTGAATTATAAAAATTCACACTGAATTCTTTTGGATTCAATTGAATTCTTCTAATTCAACTTAAATTTTACTCAATTTTTTTTCTGAAAAGAAAAGCAAGGCAAACTCCAAATGAAATAAAATGACCCACTAATGTAACTAGATGTGCCACTGAATACTTTATTAAAAAAAAAACGAATCATAATTAATGGATAGGAAGACCTATCTATTTGAAAACCAAAACTTAGAAAGATGAAGACTTTGAAGAAGCTCTAATTAATTTTCACTTAAACAGGAGAAGACTATGAAGTTATCCCTGATTAAAAATTGCTTCCAAACGTAATAAGATTAATTTGTTGAAAAACAGACTATTTTCTTCTTATGAACCGAAATTTAGACCAAAAAGAAAGAATCAATCCTTCTTTAAAAAACTAATTGATCAAAGCTACAGTACAATACTCTACAACAATACTTTCTTATGAAGGAAAATTGACACCAATAAAAACGCAACCCAAATAATAAACTATTTATAATTGGTCTAAACCCTTTTTTGAAATTTCTTCTAGTATCATAAATCATAAAACAGGTGTGACTAAATTCACGGAAAGTTATCTAACTGAAAACTATTTTAGGGTGCTTTTAGGAAGAATAAAATCAGGCATCTAGCTAACGAAATCGGACAACACACTCTTGAATTTTTTTATTCCGATAAAGGAAACCACAGAAAGCATAAAAAAGAAAGAGCAGGGCAACACTAAAAATCATCGACTCACAAATGTTATTAAATGTGCCAAATAATATTATATTTAAAAAAATGAAGTCTCAACCATTGATGCAAATAAAAAAAAACTTTATAGACAGGAAGACCTACATAATATAAATAAATAACTGATGAAAAGAAGACACCGAGCAATGTCTCATTAATGTTTAATGGAAGAGGAAAGGAAGCTGAAGCTCTTCTTGTTCTTGAAAGAAAAGAAGGCTATTCAATTTCAAAAAAATTGAAAAACCTACATTTTTGAAATCATAAACAGCGTATTGTGAGAAAATTTTCTCTGTGGCAGACAACCCGATGCAAAACAAAAAAATTTGGATTTGATTTCTAACTACCCCAAAGGATAACCTACTATAAAATTCTTGTTAATTAAACATGTCTAGCAGATTTAATAAAGTTAACGAATTAAAAAAAAGACAACGGTTTTCTTGTAGAGAAGACGGTTGACCAAGATGACCGAATTAATGATACATTGAAACAGAATTGTATAAACGTATCCGTTGTGAAAGATGAACGGATCCAACGCAAACAATTTTGAAATTGATTTCTAACTACCATAAAGGCTAAACTATTATGAAAACATTGTTATTTAAACATCTACAGTAGATTCAATGAAGTTAAAAAATTAAAGAACAGATGATTGGTCTCTTGTAGAGCATACGGTTGGCGAAGATGACACAGTCAATGCTACATTAAAACAAAAGTATAAAAAAAGCATCCTTTGGTAAAGATGAAACGATAAAAAAAAATTTGGAATTGAATTCTTAATACCCCAAAGTATGGTCTACTATGAAATCCTTGTTAATTAAACATTTCCAGCAGGTTTTTTAAAGTCAACAAATTAAAAAAACAGATCATTATTTTCTTTTAGAACAAACGTTCGACCAAATAAACACAATCATTGCTACATTAAAACATATGTGGGAAAAGCTATAGACCAATACTCTACAACAATGATTTCTTATGAAGAAAAATCAACCACATTAAAACAGTTTATCAAAAAAAATAGGAATCTAGTAAAAGAATTCGGACTACACTCTGTTAGAGTTTTTAAAACTGGTTAAGGAAACAAAAAAAGAAAGAGCAAGGCAAAATTTAAACTAAGGAATTATCAATGGAAGAAGATGAGCCAAATAATATTATATTGAAAAGAATGAAGTGTCAACCATTGGTTCGAATAAAAATAAAACATTATAGACAAGAAGTCCTACCTAATATGAAAAATGAAACGATACAAAGAAAGACACCGAGCAATTCCTGATTAATGTTTAATTGAAAATTAAAAGAAGCTGAAGCTCTTCTTATTCTTGAAAAGAAAAGAAGGCTATGAAATTAAAAAAATCTAAAAACCTAGATTTTTGAAATCGTAAACGGCGTAGTGTGAACAGTTTTCCTTTGGGGAAGACGAACGAATGCAAAACAGAAAAATTTGTAATTGATTTCTAACTACAATAAAGGCTAATCTGCAAAGAAATCCTTTTTAATTAAAAATACCTAACACATTTAATGAAGTTAACAAATAAAAAAAGACAATTCCTTTTTTGTAGAGAAAATGCTTGACCAAGATGATACAATTAATGATACATTAAAACAGAAATGTAAAAACGTATCCTTTGCGGAAGATGAAACGATGCAAAACAAAAAAATTTGGAATTGATTTCTAACTAACCCAAAGGCTAATCTACTTTGCAATCCTTCTTAATTAATAATGAATATTCGATTTAATAAAGTTGTTAAATTAAAAACCAGATGATTGTTTTCTTCAAGAGCAAACGGTTGACCCCAAAATCGACAAAATGAAAGCTACATTAAAATATAAGTGTCAAAAGCTGAAAATCAAAGACCGCATTGAGAAAGCACCCATCATAATAAACTCTTCATTATGGTATCACATACCACAAAATAAAATTCAGTAAAATTTATTGAAAGGAATTTAACATACATTTTGTATCGGGACCTTTTAATAAAAGTTAAGAATCTAGCGATCGAATTTGGACAACGCACTCTTAGATGTGTTGAAGCCGACTAGGAAAGAAAACAAAAAGAAATATGAAAGAGAAACTGATAAAAAGAAAGACACCAAACAATACCTAATTAATGTTTAATTATAGCGGGAAAGAAGCTGAAGCTCTTCGTGTTCTGTCAAAGAAAAGAAGGCTATGAAATTTAAAAAAAAATTAAAAACCTACATTTTTGAAATCTTCAACTATGTAATGTGAAAAAGTTTCCTTTGGGGAAGACGAACTAATGCAAAAGAAAAAAATTTGGAATTGATTTGTAACTACACCAAAGGCTGACTTACTATGATAGCCTAGTTAATTAAACATGTCTAGCGGAATGATTAAAGTCAACAAATTAAAAAATAGAAAATTTATTTCTTGTAGAGAAAACGGTTGACTAAATCGATAAAATCAATGGTGCACTAAAACAGAAGCGTAGAAACGTATCCTTCGGTGAAGACGAACCGATGCAGAAAAAAAATGGAATTGATTTCTAAATACCTCAAAGGTTAACTTTTGTTAATTATCTTTAATAAGAATACAATTTTAATAGCATTTGTTAATATTTTTTAATTAAACTTGTGTAACAGAATTCTTAAAGCAACAAATTACAAAACTGATGATTGCTTTCTGGTAGCCCAACTTGAACAAATCGACACAATCAATGCTACATTAAAAGAGAAATGACAAAAGCTACATATCAATACTCTACAACAATACTTTCTTATGAAGAAAACTGGAATAAATTAAAAAAGCACTCAGCATAATAACCTACTCATAATTGGTACCATAAACCATAAAATAAATATCATTAAAATTCACTCAATGGAATTTAACATAAATTTTGTGTATCCTTCGTTCATGAAAAAAGTTGGGAATCTAGGAAACGAATTTCTACAAAATACTCTAAAATGTTTTAAATTCGATTAAGGAAAAAAGTAAAAGAAAAAAAGAATGAGCCAGGCCACCTTTAAATTAAATGACTTGCCAATATAATGAAATGTATCACTTTATAATATGTATAAAAAAATGAAGTATCAACCATTGGTGCGAATAAAAATAAAAAATAAGAACAAGACTTTATAGAGAGGAAGACCTACCCAATATGGAAAAAAGGAATGATTAAAAGAAAGGCAACAAGCAATACCTAATTAATGTTTAATTAAAGATGAAAAGAAGCTGATGTTCTTCTTCATGTTGCAAATCAAAGAAGGCTATGAAATTAACAAAAAATGGAAAACATTCATTTTTGAAATATTAAGTGGCGTAGTGTGAAAAACTTTTCTTTGGGGAATAAGAACCGATGCAAGAAATAAATGGAATTCATTTATAATTAACCCAAAGGCTATCCTACTATGAAATCCTTATTCATTAAACATATCTATCCGATTGAATAAATTCGATAAATTAAAAATCAGATGATTGGTTTCTTGTAGAGCAAAAGGTTGACCAAATCGACACAATCAATCCTACATTAAAAAATAAGGGACAAAAGACACAAATAAATTTTCTTTAACATTACTTTCTTTGGAAGAAAAATGGACTGAATTAAAAAAACACCCAAAATAATAAACTGGTCATAATTTGTATCATAAACTATAAAATAAACATAATATTGTATCGAACAAAAATGAAGTATCAACCATTGTTTCAAATAAAAAAAAAGAAGAAAAACAACTGATAAACAGGAATACCTAACTAATATGAAAGAATAACTGATAAGAAGAAAGACACCGAGCAATACCTAATTAATGTTTAATTAAAGAGGACATGAATCTAAAGTTCTGCTTGATGTTGCAAAGCAAAGAAGGCTATGAAATAAAAAAATGAAAAACACACACAGAAAAAGTTATCTTGAAGCAAGAGCATTGTTCTTTTTCCTGTTTTATTTCAAAACACTTGGAAAGATTTTGTACATAAATGGAATTATTTGGCTGCAAGATAACGTGAGGTTTCTCGCAAAACGATAATGCTTGCGGCGAAAAAATTCTTTTTAATACAAATAAAACGAAAAATTCCTCTTAACCTTAAGTTTCAAGAGGAGCCTATATTTGTGCCAAAAAACATCCTTTTGATACAAGAGGAAATTGCTTTACCCCAAAGGCTAACCTACTATGGAATCCTTGTTAATTAAACCTGTCTATCCGATTTAATAAAGTTGATAAATTAAAAATCAGATGATCGGTTTCTCTTAGAGCAAACGGTTGACCAAGATGATACAATCAATGCCTCATTAAAACAAAAGTGTCAAAACGTATCCTTTGAGAAAGATGATCATATGCAAAACAACAAAATTTGGAATTGATTTCTAAATACCTCAAAGGCTACTCCACTATTCAATCATTGTTCATTAAAAAAGTGTAGCAGATTTAATAAACCTAAACAAATTAAACAAAAGAAGATTGGTTTCTTGTAGAGCAAATTGACCATATCGACACATTCCATGCTACATTAAAACAGAAGTGACGAAAGATCCAGATTGCTCTACATCAAAACTTTGTGAAGGAAAGAGTCCTACATGAATTCAAACTTGACTGGTGAAATTTTTTTAACCTAATGAAGTACAGAATTAAAAAATAGGGCTTAGATAAATAAGAGCCTACCCTGATATTTATGCACTTGAGATTCAACTATATCCTTATGCAGTCTTTGTTTGAACACTAACTAGTGAGCACGTCTCGATATGAAGAAGAGTAGAATCTAAACAGCTCCTCTTGCCCCATTTCCGCTTCCCTTACACCGATAAGTTCCAAACATTGCAGAGGTCTATCTCCACCACTAATGTCGGTTTTGATCCACAAATTTCAAATCAAGTTTGATTATAATCAAACCACGTGTTTCACCCTCCCAACAAATTGCTCCTGCAAATCCTCTCATCTCCATTCAGAAAGATCCACCTTCATTTTTTGCACTTATTTATTCACTTATTTTTTCACACACTTTACACCATGCGATGGAGAACACTATGAATTGGAAGCATGCTCACTGAACCGGAAGACCACGTGGCTGATCCAACTCACTCAGGATGATTCGAACTGGTCCCGAATTTTAAACTATCTTCCTGACTCTCAACTGATCAGGTCTAACTT
>JAWWLR010000002.1:73977986-73989108 GCA_035041075.1 Acraspis erinacei
AGTTAGGAGAGAAATTGGAATCGGAGAGAACACGCGGTGAAGGAACGATAAGGGTTGCTCTCGTGGTGGAGCGCGCGACCCAACTGCGCTCGCGCTTAGCTAGATATCAAACCTTGGTGGTTGGGGGTGGACTCAAACTCTAACCACCTCCAGTCGCTCGCGCCGACCACCCTCGGCCGCCCTCACAAACGATCTCGAATCGCCCGCCGACCGCAAACAGATCGACATCTCTAATCTCCGATCGCAACAACAAACTTTATTAATAATTAATAATTAAATTAATAATTTATTAATTCTTTATTAAAATTAAGTAAGGTGCTCAATTGTGTGAATCTGCTGGTCTATTAATTTATGCCATTATCTTAAATTGTTGACTATATTTTCAGTTCCAATCCTTTGAAAGAACTCATCTGTATAGATGTCATGTCTACTGGGCTTCAGCCACATGTTGGGAAAAAATGACTTTTTTGTTTCAAAATAACGTGGAGCCCACAAATAGGGACCGATTTGGACCGAACAAAATTTAAAAAAAAGCAGATGAGATTTCTAAGAGAGCTGTTGAGCCTGATTTTTAAAATACGCTTTATATTTTTTATAAATAAACAAATGTGACGGAAAAAATGCAATTTTTTCTATTTGACGTTCCCAGCGCACAGTGGTGCAAAAAAAGTCCGTTTAACTTTTTTTTTTAATGAAAGCTAATCAAATTTCGAATCGAACTGTCATGGCTGGTTTTTAAATTTTGGTTTATTTCTTTGTTTATTCAATAAAAAATTTTTTTTTTTAATTTGACTTTTGAAGTATACCGGTTTTTGAAAAATGCTCTGATTCAATCAAAAATACCTAGAAAACTGAAAGCAACTAGCCAAAAAATATTTCCAATAGCAAGGTAATTGTTACAAAATTTATTGAATTTGTTATAAACAAATAAGTGAATGAATACGGTTTCATAGGGATTGGCAGCGATTCGTTACTTGATTCTTACAAAATTTAAACAATTTATGGACGAAAAGAGTTTTTTTAGTTGAAATAATAAAAGTTAACAAATAATTTGTTTTTTCAAAACCAACTTTTATAATCAAATATCCATATCAGGTATTTTTGATGGAATAAATACAGTTTTTTCTATAGAATCGATTACATAATACTTGGAAATAAAACCCAAATAATAATTGGTCACCAAATAGAATTGAATAATTTTTGAAACTACCTTAATTAACAAATGGACTATTTGGTTATTTCTGAAAGTAGAAAATTGATTTTTGCGATGCAAATTACTGGAACTAACTAACTTATAAATTTTTAAGAACATTTTGATCAAAGTGAACAATTTATTATTTTAAAAAACTATTGTTTAAACAAATTTGTGTCACTTTATGTATTAATAAAAAAATAACGCTTTTTTCACGGAATGAACAGCCACTTATTTAGCATTGATTTTTCTCTATGAGTTGATAACATTTGATAATTTTTTAACCAAACTTAATTAACAAATTCATTATTTTGCTATTTTTCAGCATTTAAACTTTTTTCGTGTAATTAACTGTTAATAATACATTTTTAAGACTATTTTTAATAGTTCGATAGTGATCCACTATTTTTATTTTTATTAACAATTTACTTAACACACGGTATATTATATCAGATTTTTACAAGTATTTCACAGGTAGGTATATTTTTACTAGCAACTTACTGCAATAAATTATTGCTAAGTAATTTTAATTATCTTACAAAAAAAATTTAGTTTACAAATGCATCAGCAAGAGAAATTTGTTTACTCTATTTTTCATAAAAATAAAAAGAATGGATCATTAGCGAACTATTACAAAAAAATTAAAAATGTGTTATTAACAGTTAATTTAAAAAAGTGTAAATGTTAAAAAAGAGCCAAATAATACATTTGTTAATTAAGTTTGGTTAAACGAGTATGAAATGTTATCGATTCATAGCAAAAAATCATTGCTAAATAACTGAATATTAATCCCCTGAAAAGGCATTATTAAAAAAAATACATACCATGATAAAAACTTGTTTAAATAATTGTTATTTACAATAATAAACTGTAAACTATATGATACTTAGGTTTTGTTTCCAAGTAATATATACGGTCGATTCTATAGAAAAAACGATATTTATTTCATCAAAAATACCTGATATGGATATTTGTTTATAAAAATTGCGTTGAAAATAACAAATTATTTATTAACTTTTATTAATTCAACTTAGAAACCATTTTTGTCCTACGAAACGATTTTCATTCACTTATTTGTTTATAAAAATTCAATAAATTTGTTAACATTTGTTCTTTTAGGTATTTTTCATTTAACCGAAGCATTTTTTAAAACCGCTATACTTCAAAAGTCAAGATTTTTCAAAAATATTTTTTTATTAAAAATACAAGAAAATAAACAAAAATTTTTAAGTTGTCAGACAGTTCAATGCTAAATTTTATTAGCATTTTTTCAAAAAAAGTTCATAGACTAATATTAGTTAAAGATATTCTAATATTATATAACAAACAAACAAATTTTATAAATTAATTATTTGTTGAAAAAATGTTTTTCAGATGCTACATAATTTTACGTTTTTTTTTAAGTTCTATGTAAGAAATTTGGGTAAAAACAATATAAAGCTGAAGAAATATCTTCTTAATATTATTATTGTTAACATTATAAACAAATTTAATAAAAAATTGATTAATGAGGCGTTTTTTGACAGAAAACTTCATTGTTTTCGATTAAATTTTTTTAATTAGAAATTTTATGACAATTTTAGAACATTCATAATTTTTTGCTTAATCTTATGATTGTTAAAAATAAATTTGATAAACAAGTGGATTATTTGGGCATTTTTTGGCAGAATTTTTTTTTAAATGCTAGTCCTTTCAATTGGGAACTACATCAAAAGTGCAGCAAAATTCATAACTTAGTAATAAATTTTATGATTGTTTAAACAATTTTAATAAACAAATGCATTATTGTGGCATTTGTTGATGGAAATTTTTTTTATGTCAGACTTTTGAATCGAGATCTTCAAAATAAATTCAGCAGCATTCATAATTCGTTGATAAATGTTATGATTATTTAAACAATTTTAATAAACAAATGCATTATTCAGGCATCTGTGGACGGAATAACTTGTCTTCTTGGGTCAGTCATTTTAATTGGGAACCTGAGGATAATTTCAATCACACTCATAATTAGTTGATAAATTACTTGATGTTTTAAACAAATTGAATACACCTATGCCCTATTTGGGCTTTTTTTTATGGATTTTGTACAAATCTCAGTCCTTCAGTTTGTTTTTAAACAATTTTTTTTGAAATATAAAGTTCATCAACTAATTATGAATTTTCCTGAAATTAGCAAAAAGTTCCCAATTCAAAAGGCTTAAATCGAAAAAATCTAATTTTTTCGTCCAAAGATTCCCGAGTGATGCATTTTTTAAAATAAATTCGTTTTAAAAAAATCATAAAGTTTATTAACTAATAATGATTGTTGCTGAATTTATGATTAAGATACCAATTAAAAAGTCTGAAATCGAAAAAAAAAGAATTTTTCTTTCGAAAAATGCTTTATCTATGCATTTTTTTATCGAGTTTGTTTAAAAAAACAATAATATTAATCAAAAAATTATGACGTTATTTAAAGTTAGCATAAAGTTCCTAATTAAAAATTATATTTACAAAAAACGAGTTCTTCTGTCAAAAAATACTGCTGAATGCATTTGTTTATTAATTTTTTTTATATATTAAGAATAATAATCTCAAAAAGAAAGTTTTTCATCATTATATGGGTTCTATCCAAATTTCTTGCAATATACTTTTTAAAAAGTACGTAAAATTATAGAAAATCGTAAACAAAAAATTCTTTCGACAAATAATTTATTCATAAAATTTGTGTTTGTTTATTATGTAATATTGAAATATTGCTGACTAATGTTACTCTATGAAACTTAGGGGATTTCAACAATTTTCATGTTATTTACGAGAACCGGGAACATCAAATGGAAAAACTGTAAATTTTTTGTCCCATTTGTTTAATTATAAAAAAACTGAAAGCCTTATTTAAAAATAGAGATTATCGGTTTAGTCATAAATTGTATTATTTAGATGAAAAGTTAACCATTTTCTTTAACTGACATATTTTTCGGTGGCAAATTCAACTGTTTTGAAAAAAATTCGTCTTTTTTGTAGAAACCTTTTGTAGAATATTAAACTATTCTTTAAAACATTTTGTTGCTGGTAAGTGAAATATTTTTGGGTTAAAAAAAAAATGTTTGAAAATTTTTGTTTTTGATTCAAAAGTTCTTCTTTTTTAATAAAAATATTGCATCCTTCTTGGATATACATGAAACTATTTTTTAATTGAATTATTTCCTAGAGAATTAAACTCACTTCATTAATTTAATTTTTGGTTGAAAATTGGACTATTTAGCAGAAAATTTACTTATTATTTACAATTCTTATTTTTATGTTGGAAAGTGAACTGGAATCCTTGCTGGATTAAAATTTAACTATTTTTTTGGCTTTTCTTATCTGTCCTAGAAGGAATTTTACTTTTATTAAATAAAAATGCAACTGTTCGTCGGTTGAAAAATCAAATCTTCTTTTTGTTTTTGTTTGTTTAAAATCTAACTGTTTCGTAGAAAAATTACTTTCTTGTTTCAATTTAATGTTTTGATGTAGAAAAGAGAACTGAAACCTTTTCTGGATGAAAATTTAAATATTTGTTTGATTTTTTGTTGTTTGAAAATTAAACTATTTTGTTAAAAAGTCGTATTTTTTGGTTGAAAATTCTACTGCTTTGTTGAAAATTTAACTATTAAGTAGAAAATTTACTTTTGTTAAAAATTTAAATTTTTTTGCTGGAAAATGACCTGTGTCAATTTTGATTAAAAGTCCATTGGTTTTAGAGCAAATTTCATATCTCTTGAACAAAAATACAACTACTGGATAGAGAATTGAACCATTTCGTTTAAAATTCATTATTTTTGGTTCAAAAATTGGTCCTTTTGGATTGAAAATATACATTTTTTTTAATTCATACTTTGATCTTGAAATGTCCAAAAGATTGATTTGAATCACGTTGTTAAGAAATAATTTTTTTTAAGATTTATATTTTTGGTTAAAACTTGATCTCTTTGATTGAAGGTTGAACTATTTTTTGAAAATTAATATTTTTTAATTGAAAATTCAACTTCTTGTTTAAAAGTTAAATTACATTATTAAAAGTTTATTTTTTTGGCTGAGGGCCTATGTCTGGTTGAAAATTTCACTTTTGGTGAAAAACACTTTTTTTTACTTCATTTTTTAACAAATTTTAAAAAATAGTAACATTTCAGTAAAAATATTTTCATTTTTACCCGGATATTTAAAAAAAGTTAAAACACATTGTTTTGGTTGAAAATTTCTCTGTTTACTGGAAAAGCCTTTTTTTGGTTTAAAATTAATTTTTTATTTCAAAAAGTACCTTTTCCCTTTTTTTAAGATTAATCGATTTTACTTGTAAATTCTCCTTTTTGTTAGTAAAAAATGTGATAGAGAATATAAAATTTAGATTTAAAATGTAGATTTATTAATACAAACTTTGAATATCATTAAATATTCAGTTAATATAATTAATTACCAAACATAAAAAATGAAGTTGAAAAAAATAGTTAAATTTTTAACCAAACTGACATTTAAATTAAATTAAATTTTGAAAATTTTCGTCTTTAAAAAATTGGTTTTCATGAGAATATGGAAATTTTTAATTGAAAAATACCAATTTTCTCTAAAAAATAATATACAATCTAAACTATTTAGATTTTTACCCAAAAAAAAATTAAATTTAAATCAAATTATTTATCTTCAATAAAAAAAATTAATTTTGATCGAAATAGTTGACTTTTGGGCTAAGAAAATTAATTTTCTAACCAAAAAAAAATTTCATAAAATTTAAATGAAAATTCTCTTGAATTACGTCTAAACCTTCTAAAGTTAATAAAATTTAATAAAATCAATGGAATATTTTCGTTTACATTCATAAACATTTATTCACTTAACTCAAATTCCGATGCTTTTAAATGAAGCCTGAATTAATTTAAATTCTTTCTATTAATTTGAATTTTACTAAAACCAACGGAATTAAAAAAAAATCATGAATGTTTGAATTTTTCCTTAAATTTTTTTCGAATGATTTTTAGAATTCTTCTAAATTCACTTCCGACCTACTGAAATTAATGAATTTTTTCGTATTTTTGAATTATTTTCAATTCGCTTGATTTTGTATAAATCAACTCGAAACTATCGAGTTCAATTCATTTTAAAAATATTTTTTTATTTTTTTTTTTAATTTACCTGAATTTTTTCAGCATGCAGATTGAATTTTTGAGAATATCCAAGAAATAGTTCTTATATCAAAATTCAAATTTGCATCAAAATAAATAGACTTTCATCGATTTACCTAATATTTCTACGAAACAGTTGAGTTTGCAATTATTAAAGTATAAATTTCCAATCAAAAATACAATAGTTAACTTTTCAGGATAAAACAATTAATTACAAAAAAAAAATAATAATTTTCAAGAAAAAAGTTAAACTTGTAACAAAAGAAATGCATCTTCAACCAAGAAAAATTATGCTTGTATCAAAATACCAAACAAAAAGATTAATTTTCTAACCCAAAAGACGAATTTTTATCCAAATACATATATGCTCTACTAAATTTTCATTGATAAATAATTTTTGTTTCTAAATAAATAAATTTGCAAAAAAAATGGACCAGATAAATTTTCACACAAAAAAATTGTAACAATTTTCAACAAAAATGTTAAATTCACAACTAAAATGATTAAATCTCAAAAAACAATTTGTAAAAAAGCAGTTGAAATTTTAACTCGAAAAGTTGAGTTTCTAAAAAATTGAGTTAAACAAAAAAAAACGAGATTTAACCAAAAGGATTGTATTTTTCACAAGAAAGATTGCTGTTCTACCTAAAAGACGATTTTTTAAACAAATGTTTTGAATTTTAAAGAGAAAATGCGAATCATCTACAAAATAGTTGAATTTTCAACTAAAAAATCTCCAACTCCTTTGAAGTATAGATTTAAAAGTTAATGAGTAAGAACACAACACAGACCTACAACGCGCACGTGCAGTCCAATTAAAGGCACGGCGCAGTCACGCGCTCCGGGCAAATAGGACAAATAGAACAGGGGCAGAGGGGGAAAAATTCCGCCCGATCCTTTGGAATTCGGACGCTCGTATCTGTGGAGCACTTGTATCCAGCGAGGTCGTATCGTTGGAGTTCGAGTGTATTTTCGACTAAAAAAAAATAATTTTAGTAAAACTTCTATGTAATCAAGTCTTTCCACCAAGTGGAAAGACCTTATAAGTTTTCACGTTACCGACCTTGTGTGGCGTCATGTTAGAATACTCAATAAAAAATGGGATGGAGCAAAAATTGTCCTAAACAATTAAATATAATAATTGTTTTCTCAATAATAATCCAGATTGACCCTATTTGAAAAATTTGAAAAATATCAATGTACCCAAATATTCAGCGCGAAGTGTATACAAAAATTGAGACTCAAAATCCCTCCATTACAATTGTACGTATCGGCATTGAACAGCTTGTTAGAAGCAGCAGCGTCAATACGTCGTCTCCCACTGGGAATGTCAGCAGGCATCCTGGGATTTTTCTCTCTCGATACGTAAATCTCGTTGCTGCACGGGACGCTTTAAGAGATCCTGTGATTGTGGAGTGTGAAGTCCTGACACCTCGTACACTCCATCCCATCAGGAGGTCCAGACCAGGATTCAGGAATCGTCTTTCGTTCGCGGAGGCGTAGAGAAGTGTGAGTACCCCTTGGGGAGTTGGCGTGAGAGTTTGGAGTTTTCCTTACCCTAGTTACTTCACGCAGTGATGGAAAGCTAATCCCGTCTTCGATGCTCGATTCTCGATGTTCGACGCGAGAGCCTACTCACTGAAAAATCTGGAAATGTCAAAGCGTGATGGACACATCTTCTACGAGGTCTGCCCGAATAGTATCCGACCAATCAATGTACCAGAAGTTCACTCTCTGACCAGTTTTCTGAGTTACCAGTTAATTCTTGCCAATGGCGATAATAGCCCTTTTACATTACACTCGAACTCGTATTTAAGCATGCTTTTGGTTATGATTTTCGGCTCAAATTCAGGCTCTCTAAACGTATTCAACTGGGCTGTGTGAATACTGCGAGTGAACTGACGCACAGTGGGAGAAAAAGCACATTTTTTGGACAAAAAGCGACTGACAGTACAATTCTTAACGAATTCTGATTTTTCGTTTTTAGAATTGACCTTAAGGCTCCCAGGTATAACACTTAACTGTACAATTTTTATTTTGTTTTAATGGAAATTTGTTGTTTAACAACAAACTTAAGACTTTTTGTTTCTAAACTTTTCCATGATGCCATTTGTTCTAAGACTTTGAAATTCATTTAAAAAGTTCAAAAATAAATGTAAAAACTAACTACAAATAATTTATCAGTCGGTTAGGGGAACAAAATTTGTTAAAATAATGTTATAAACAAATTAATTAATAAAAGTAATTTTTTTCGTGATTTGCAATGATTAGCTACTTTTATATAAAGTATTTCAGATAATCATTTGTGCTTACAATAGGTTAAGAAC
This sequence comes from Acraspis erinacei, assembly GCA_035041075.1. Classification (NCBI taxonomy): domain Eukaryota; kingdom Metazoa; phylum Arthropoda; class Insecta; order Hymenoptera; family Cynipidae; genus Acraspis; species Acraspis erinacei. Next base: position 73,986,644 of record JAWWLR010000002.1, read on the forward strand.
AGCTAATTATTGCCAAATATTTAAACAATTTTTATAAACAAATTCTCATTTTTACAATTTTTGGATGAAAAGGCTTGATTTTTTGCAGAATCAACTTAAAATGTTTTCCCTAAGGCTCCTGGCTATCATGTTTTTCATAGTGACTAAAAAATGTTAATTATTTAAACAATGTTTATAAACAATTGCACATTTTGACCATTTTATAATGAAAAGGCTTAATTTTTTTCGGAATCAACTTCAAATGTTTTGCCTAACGCTCCCAGCTATCACATTTTTTATAGTGACCAAAAAATGTAAATTATTTAAACAATTTTTATTTAAAAATGCACATTTTTACAATTGTTTGATGAAAAGCCTTGATTTTTTTTTGCAGAATAAACTTAAAATATTTTCCCTAAGACATCTTGCTATCATATTTTCGATAGTTAACAAAAAATGTTAATTGTTTAAACAATTTTATTAAACAAATGCACATTTTGTACATTTTATAATAAAAAGGCTTGATTTTTTGCCAGAATCAACTTAAAATGCTTTGCCTAAGATTCCTTGCTCTATATTTTTCACAGCTACCAAAAAATGTTAATTATTTAAACAATTTTTATAAACAAATGCACATTCTTACAATTGTTTGATGAAAAGCCTTGACTTTTTGCGGAATCAACTTAAAATGTTTTGCCTAAGACTCCTTGCTGTATATTTTTCATATTTAACAAAAAGGTTAATTGGTTAAACAATTTTAATAAACAAATGCACATTTTGAACATTTGATAATGAAAAGATTTAATTTTTTTTCGGAATCAACTTAAAATGTTTTGCCTAAGACTCCTTGCTGTATATTTTTCATATTTAACAAAAAATGTTAATTGTTTAAATAATTTTAATAAACAAATGCACATTTTGATCATTTTCTAATAAAAAGGCTTGACTTTTTTGCGGAAACAACTTAAAATCTTTTTGTCTAAGACCCCTTGCTATCATATTTTGCATAGAAACCAAAAAATATGAATTATTTAAACATTTTTTATAAACAAATGCAAATTTTGACCATTTTATATTGAACAGGCTTGATTTTTTGCGGAATCAACTCAAAATGCTTTCCTGAGACACCTTGCCATCATATTTTCCATAGTTAACCAAACACGTTAATTTTTTAAACAGTTTTAATAAAAAATGCACATTTTGACCATTTTTTAATAAAGAGGCTGGATTGTTTTGCGGCCTTAACTTAAAATGTTTTCCGAAGACACCTTGCTATCATATTTTCCATAGGTAACAAAGAATGTTAATTGTTTAAACAATTTTAATTTAAAAATGCACATTTTGACCAATTTATAATTAAAAGGCTTGATTTTTACGCGGAATCAACTTAAAATGTTTTTCCTAAGACACCTTGCTATCATATTTTCCATATTTAACAAAAAATGTTAATTGTTTAAACAATTTCAATAAACAAATGCACACTTTTACAATTTTACAATAAAAAGGCTGGATTTTTTTGCGGAATCAACTTAAAATGTTTTTCCTAAGACTCCTTGCTATCATATTTTCATTATTGTCCAAAAAATGTTAATCATTTAAACAATTTTAATAAACAATTGCACATTTTGACCATTTTATAATGAAAAGCCTTGACTTTTTTTGCGGAATCAACCTAATATGTTTTGCCTAAGACTCCTTGCTATATATTTTTCATATTTAAAAAAAAAGTTAATTGTTTAAATAATCTTAATAAACAAATGCACATTTTGACCATTTTATAATGAAAAGGCTTCATTGTTATGCGGAATCAACTTAGAATGTTTTCCCTAAGACACCTTGCTATAATATTTTCCATAGTTAACAAAAAATGTTAATTTTTTAAACAATTTTAATAAACAAATTCACATTTTGACAATTTTATAATGAAAAGGCTTGACTTTTTTGCGGAATCAATTTAAAATGTTTTGCCTAAGACTCCTTGTTATCATATTTTCATTAGTGACCAAAAAATGTTAATTATTTCAACAATTTTTATAAACAAATGCACATTTTTACAATTGCTTGATGAAAAGCCTTGATTTTTTTCCTGAGTCAACGTAAAATGTATTTCCAAAGACACCTTGCTATCATATTTTCCAAAGTTAAAAAAACTGTTAATTGTTTAAACAATTTTAATTAAAAAACTCACATTATGACCATTTTATAATAAAAAGGCTTGATTTTTTTGCGGAATCATCTTAAAATGTTTTGCCTAAGACTCCTTGCTATCATATTTTCCATAGTTAACAAAAAATGCTAATTTTTTTAACAATTTTAATAAACAAATGCACATTTCGACCATTTTACAATAAAAAGGCTTGATTTTTTTTGCGGAATCAACTTAAAATGTTTTGCCTAAAACTCCTTGCTATCATATTTTCCTTAGTGACATGATAGCAAGGAGTCTAGGGCTAAACATTTTAAGTTGATTCTGCAAAAAAATCAAG
>JAWWLR010000002.1:74000282-74014638 GCA_035041075.1 Acraspis erinacei
ATATTCATTATTGTATTTGTAATCAATAAAACATATTTATAAAAATATTTTATGGTTTAAATTCGGGAATTTTCCAATTCGGTAATATTATTAACTTCCGGGAATAACACTATTTGGGAATTTTCCAATTCGGTAATATTATAAACTGTTGTGAATTTTATTATTCGGGAATTTTCCAATTCGGGAATTTTATTATTCGGGACGACTGAAAAATTCTGAAAAATATAATTTCCGACACTGTAAAATTCCCGAATTGGAAAATGCCCGAGTAATAAAATTCACGAATAATAAAATTGCCGAAAAATAAAATTGCCGAAAAATGAAAATTCCGAATTGGAAAATTCCCGAATATTAAAATTTGCGAATAACAAAATTGCCGAAGAATAAAAATACCGAATTGGAAATTCCCGAATAATTAAATTCTCGAATAATAAAATTACCGTATTATAAAATTCCCGAATTAGAAAATTCCCGAATAATAAAATTCACGACAGCTTATAATATTACCGAATTGGATGATTCCCGAATTTAAACCATTAGAATATTATTATAAATATGTTTTATTGATTACAAATACAATAATGAATATTTATTTTTTTTAAATTATTTTTAATGTTTAAAATTTAGAAAATGATTGTATCTAAAATATCAATAATTATAAATAAAATATTTCTGGGTTAGAAGGTGTAAAAAATCCAATTTTCAATTTTGAAAAATTAGAATTTAGCTTGCAGCTATTAAGATAAATTTGCCCAAACTTCCCTTCTCGATTATAAAAAAATCACCCTCTGTTTTCTTCGTACCTTTTACCGTTTATCAAAAAATATGTTAATTTAAAATTCGATTTTTTCGAACGTTTTTTCATTTTTTAAAATGCTGTGCAAGTTAAAAAAAATTTGTCACCCAGAAATATTTTATTTAAAATGATTTTTATCTTGAATTCAAAAAATATTTTTCAAAACTTGAAAAATTAAAAATAAATTAAATAATAAATATTCATTTTTGTATTTGTAATCAATAAAACATATTTATACAAAATTTATTTGTTTAAATTCGGGAATTGTCCAATCCGGATATTTTATAATTCGGCAATTTTCTTTCGGGAGTGTTATCATTCGAGAATTTTCCGATTCGGTAATGTTATTAACCGTCGTGAATTTTATTATTCAGGAATTTTCCAATTCAGGAATTTTATCATTTGGAATTTTTATTATTCGCGGATTTTATTTTTCCAGAATTTTCCGATTAGGTATTTTTAATTTTCAGTAATTTTATTATTTGGGAATTTTCCAACTTAGGAATTTTATTTTTCTAGATTTCTCAGTCGTCCCTTAGTTTTAAACAAAATGAAAATAAATTTTTCTGATCCAGTGGTATTCTGATCAATCCGATAGAGAATATTAAAAAAAATTTCTGAAATTATAGTTATATTAAAGTATTATATTCACCAATGTAATTGAGGATGACCATCAAAGTAAAGAAGAAAGTATGAGCGATCCCCATTTTTTCAGTGAGCGGAAAGTCGAATTGATGCGTTAAAAAAAATTATTTCAAGAGTGATCTAAAGAATATTCTGGTGTTTTATTACAGGATTTTTTTTATAAATAAATGATATCTTAATAGTTGTCTCCGTGATAACGGGTGATAAGGTTTCGCGTCAGAGATAATATATATATATATATATATATATATATATATATATATATGTCATAAAATATTTTATGAAAAGAAAAGTGATATATGAAACATCTAGAGGCTTATATTCTTAAGAACAAAACTGTAACTTTGCCGGATCCAATTTTTAATTTTTTTAAAGGGTAAAAATTTGGGTTAAAATTAATTACTTTGTGGAAATTTGAAATTAAAATTTTGTTTTCATGGAAGATTTATTATTTTCACTTGAAAATTCACTTCGTTTTTTGAACCTTATATTACAGAATTTTTAATTGTAAAACTTAAAAATTTGCAATATTTAAAATTGGCAATTGTCAAAACAAAATCTGTTTAATTTAAAAAAAATAACAATTCAAAGTTTTTGAATATTCCTTTTATTAAACTTCAATTTTGAAAATTTTCCGTGAGAAATGTTTCAATTTTAACGATTCGAAAAAAAATTGTCCATCTTTCAGATTTGAAATTGAATTTTTATTTAGAATATTTATAGTTTTCAATTATGTGATTATAAACTTTTTTTAATATCTAGTTTAATTTTGAAGATTCACATTGTAAAATTCTTTAATTTTAAAATCTGTGATTCCAGAATTTTTTTTTAAATCGTGCAACTTTGAAGGAAAAATAGAATTATAAAAAAATGACAACCATTTGGTCAATTATTTTTCTTTTTATTAAATAAGTAGGTAGTTTTTGATTTTTATTAAAGATTTCATAAAAATTGATTTAAATAAAAAATCAATTTAAATTTCTTCAATCCTCAGTGGACATTTTTTTGCAAATAACTACGAAAAACGAGAACTATTTCTATAGGAAAATATGAATAAATAAAATAAATTATAACATTAAAAAAGTACCTAAGTAGATATTTAAAGTGCTCAAATTTTTAATTTAAGTTTTACATGGAGCACACTAAAATTAAAATTAAATGCTGGGAGTTATTGAAAAATCTCAACAAAAAATTTATTACATTTTTTAGTCTTTTTTCTATGTTAAAAAATGTTTTTTAATGAAAAAATTAACATTGTTTTTTTGGTGTTTAGGGAAAATTTTGCAAAATCAAATAAACGTAAAATATAAATATTCCAAATAAATAAGTCTTCGATTGTAAATCTAAAAAAACAAAGAGTTTTTTTGAGTCGGTAAAATTTTGAATGTTGAACTTTTAAAATTGAACAGTTTTTATTTTGAAAATTAATCATTTTAAATTAGGCAAATTTTTATGTTTGACATTTAAAAATTCTATAATATTGACCTACTGGGGATCAACTGTTTCATTAAACAGGTTAAAAATTGATCTTTTTTTAATAAAGTTTGAAAAATTTTGTTTGAAGATTCTCGGTTTTTGTTGACGTGCCCTTTTTTGTGAAAAATCAACTTCTTTGTTGAAATTTGTACTTTTTTGTTACCATTTTTTTCCCTTGAAAATTTGTATTTTTTGTTTTAATTAAACTAATTTTGATTTGCAATTCCAGTAACTTAAGATTTTTTATGTACCTTTTTTTATTATTGAAAATTAATCATTTTTGTTAAAAATTTATCTTTTTTAGTACAAAGATATTTTTAATTCAACATCACAATGAAAAATGATGGAATTTTCAAAAAATTAAATTACTTAAATTTTAAGTTTTATATTCTAAGGGTATTCAATTTTTAAAGTAGTTTAGGGTAGTTTAAATTCAACCTTTATAATTGAAAGTTCTTCAGTTATGAATATTTTCAATTAAGGACTCTTCAATATATTTAATCTATATAATAAAAAATTACAAAATATTGCATAATTCTTCTAAATAGCTTAATTCCGAAGAAGAGAAAATTAAACTAAAATATATTGCGACAAAAACTTTTTATAACAATTGTTATTGTTAATCGTTTGAACCCTTTTGTGATTAAATATTCTTCCTACCTTTATCAAAAAGCAGTTTTAACAGAAGGAAAATTCTTTGTACCTATAGTAACATTATTTTTCAAGGTCATATCTGGCAGAATCTGGCCCTGGTCAGGAATCCCAGTCAGGGCCAGACTCGAAATGGAACGCCTAATCCGCTCAGGGCCAGACTGGTACATCCATAAGGAAGGCCGGATCTGACCCTGAACAGGCCTGTTCTAACTTTTATTTAAAAAAATATTATTTTAGTTTAACTTAAATGAAGAATTTCTTGAATACCGCTTAAAATTAAAATTAAGAATTATTCTTAACACATTAGGAATTAATACTATTTGCTTTTGCATTTCGTTATTCAGAAAAATAAAAAAATAAAAAAATAATTAATTTTTTTAAATTAGATTTGACCTGCAAGTTTAATTCAACTAGTTTAAATTTAGATTAGTCTCTCACATAAAAATTAGTTGAACATTCCCAAATTAAGATAATAAATGATTTTTAATTTATCTCATTTTAATGTTTCAACCCACTGGAATTTACAGACAGTAGCCGGATCTGGCCATGACCAGGAAGAAATCAGTAGCCAGGATCAGGGACACATTGACCTAACCCGATCGGTGCCACGTCGGGAATCAGGATTCATTACTTAAATAAAACCTAACTTGTTTACCACATCGTTATCAGAAACAGCAACTAATTTGTGAGGGAATGAAATGAAAGTTTTTTCTTTCTTTCCGAAAAGTTCTGGCTGGGGAAATAATGAAGGAGTAATCCTTGGTAACCATAATACATAGCGTTTTTATTATTATTCGAGATTTCAACTTGGTTGTGGAAGACTGCCGTTAACATGTTTAACTGTAAAATTATATAAAATTTGGCGTAATGAGCCTACTGGAATTTCAGCGATTTCTTCTGATGTCAAAAATGTAATTTGACCGCTTGCTATGTTTATTTTTGCCCTTGCTTGACGGTGAACATCAGCTTTATATGTATATATTCCAGCAAGAAGATTGCTAGTCTCCAATATTCCAAAAACGTCACCATCGAATGTTGATAATACAATTTGTTCTTCGGTTGGCATAGGCCCAAAACTATGCTTTCCTGTGCGTAGTTTAAATGGTTTATGCGCAGGGAAAGCGTATCTTTTAAGTTCGAATATTTGGTGCTGATTCCTAATGGGAGTGAGCCGAATAAATTCTAATTGATCCAGGCCATATATAGATCCGTCAGAACAAGTAATTAGCCTGGGAGGTCCAGCTGTCCGGCTGGAACTGGCAGGAGGAGACCTGGTTCTGGCACGAGGAGACCTGGTTCTGACAAGAGGAGACCTGGTCCTGACATGAGGAGACCTGGTTCTGGCAAGAGGAGACCTGGTCCTGACAAGAGGAGACATGGCCCTGGCAAGAAGAGGAGGCTCGACAGAAGGAAGAGACCTGGCAGGGGAATGTTGTCTGTCACGAGGAACCTCATTAATAGGGTCTTCATTAGGTGAACAGTCGAATTGTGAACTTAACCCTGAAAACAAGAAAACCAGGCCACTTTTTAAAGTGAAACATTTTACTTTACTGGACTATGCTTAAATGCACACGGAAAAATTATTTTTTGAATTTTTAAATGAACGAGTCAACCACTCTATAATAGGGCCAAACGTATGTCATAAATTGGAAGTATCGTCGTTAAAATTTTTTATTGATACATCCTTAAAAGTAGGAAGAATGCTAGGAAGTACAAAGGACTTTGAATGAAAACTACTATATCATTTTTTGAAATGCATCACTTTTTTCCGTGTTGTGATATTGTGTAATACTAAAGTTTTAACTTTTTTATAATTTTTTCAAATGAAAAGTCTCTCAGTGAAGAATTTCTATTGCAAAAAGCCCATTTTTGGAAAAATGTTGGTTACCTAGTTCTGGACTGCTACCACCCAGTTGATAAAAGAAAAAATTTTGTTATTAATAATTTTCTACTTCAAACGTTTTTAATTTTTAATTGTTTAAGTCTTCAATACTGCATTTTGAAATTCTTTAACTTAAAAATAAAAATATAAAATGGAGCATTATAAAGTAAAAGATTTTTCAATATGGAGAACGTTTTATAAAAAATGGAAGGAAAAATTCGAGAACTGTTCTTCTTAGATTCTGTTCCAATACTTCCATCACTTTTTTTTACTTTTTCGATGAATTCTACTATTCTTTAATAAAAATTATATGAGATTATAAAAAAGTGGCCTATCCTAGAAAGGGCGACTAGTCAAGTAAAGTTTCGTGAACTTATTTTTTCGGGCCATGTTCTTTAAAGTTTAACCATAACATTAAGCACAATATCCAACACATCTGGAAGAATTTTTATAAAAATTAAGTTTAATTTTTTCATTGTGTTTAAAGAAAATTGAAGGACATTTTTTTGCACAGGTGGCACGCTTTTGAAGCTTTGGAACGTAATAAAGAATTCTTGAAAAATCTTTCCGAAATTATAGATATATTATAGCATTATATTCACCAATAGAATTCAGGACGATTGTCAAAGTAAAGACCAACGTATGAACGATCTTCATTTTTCGCAATGAGTGGAAAACACAAATGATGCGTTAATCAAGAATTTATTTCAAAAGTGATTCAAAGAATAGTCCGGTGTTTTTTTATTACAGTATGTGTATATTTAAATATGATATCTTAATAACCATCTCCTTTATAATGGGCGTCAAGCTTATCCTTCAGAGATAATAATATTTGTATTTCATAAAACATTCCGTGGAAAGAAATTTGATGTTCTCAATAGCTAGAAGTTCACATTCTTAAGAACAAATTCATCACAGCTTTCCTGGGTCCATTTTTGAATTTTTTTCAAAGACCTAATGCCATCAAAGAAGTACTTTAAAAAGAAAAAAAATATTAATTTTTAAATTAAAAATTTAACTATTCCATTTCTGGTTAAAAATCAGCTGTAAGTAGTCCTTTAATATTTATGTAGTCCTTTTCTAAGTTTACCTACACTGTTAGGAATTTTCTGTAAATTCCGACACATTTAAGATACTAAGGTAACTGAAATTTACGAAATTAGGTTACTGAAAACGAAAGCCAGTAACTTTTATAATAAATTTACTACAATTTTATTTAACTTCAGAAACGGTTTTTTTTTCGAAAATTACGCTTTCTTAAAATTTCTAAATGGTAACGGAAATATCAATTATCGTAACGGAAAGAAGTGCGCAGTTGCATGCGCACTCCTCGATTCTCGAAAGCATTCGACTAGCAGACGAAGTATGGCAGCGGTTCAATATTAGTAGTAATCAGCGAGGACAAGACATTTTTTTATGATTTATTACAAAAGGGGGGTACTTTATTAAAAATTATTTTAATTGTACTAATAAAAAATTGTCTTAAAGTCAGGGAATTTCATTGGCCAGTTAGAAGTCAGGAATCTAAAGAAAAAAAAGCGTGTAAAAGTCGATGAATTTCTTTAACCTTAAACTGGCAAGAAGAATAAATTTAAAAGTTTTTCAATATTAATTTGAAATTGTTTTATTTTGTTTATAAAAGATTCTCGGTTAAAGCTTTTACAAGCAGTGAGAAATTAGAGAAAATAAAAAATGAGGTTTAGCGGTAAGTCTGGTATAATATTCTTTTTTGAATTTATTTGCCTTGTATTTATATATTTTATAGATTTCCTTCCCTGACAAGATTTCCTTTCGATCATACATAAATTTTATTTTATTTTATTTTAATTTAACAGTTTTCTTGAAAACACATTGTTTTTGGATGAAAATTAAATTTTTGTGTTAAAAATTCGTTGTTTTAGGTTGAAAGTTCAATTAATTTCGTACAAAAGTGAGTTATTATTTAAAACTCATATTGTTATGCTAAAAAGCTAGACTAAAATCTGTGTGGAACAAAATTAAATTATTTTCGAAATTGTGTCTTTTTATTTTGGATAAAAATGGCATTGTCCTCTTAAAATTTAATAATTTCAGTTCAAAATTAATTTTTTTGAGTTGAGGTTTATCTATTTTTCTAAAAATTATATTTTTGCTGAAAATTAGTTTTTTCGCTGAAAATTACATTTCTTACAAAAAGTTACGTACATATATTATGTGTAAGAAATAAAATAACATTTTCTGTAAATTTTGTGAGTAAATTTCTCTTACGTATTATATTTGTTAAATTATGTCTCAATCGATATAAACTAATTTTATCATTTAAAAAAAAGTTCCAAGAAGTTTAATTTTGAACACAAAAATAATGTTTATTAATAAATAAAAATAAAAACTTTTAATAAAAGTAATAAATTGAATAATGAATCAAGGAATTGTTAATTTTTTTGATTATATAATTAAAAATATTTAGTATATAAAAGTAAAATACAAGTTAAAATACAAATTTGGTATACAATTTAAACAAATACATTACAATTTTATAGGGAAATAAAATAAACCTTTTTTCTAGATATATAAAACAATTTTGTTTATTATATTTCAAATCTATTTTTTATGCAGATTTTTGAAAATCCTTTAAAAAATGCCTTTATCAATTTTTATATAAATTTTTTATTACTTTAAATGCTTTAAACAATTGTATAACGTTTATACATTTTTTCATCAAGAATCTTAAAAAATTTCCTAATATTTTAAAATAGTTTATGTTATTAGATTGATTTTAATTTTTTTATAGTAAAAAATATATGTTAAATTTATTTTAATTTGTTCCCAATTAATAATGGATTAAACCATTAAATTAAATTAAATCAAATTTTTTAAATTCAATTAAATTAAGATTAAAAGGGACAAATTTCCATTGTTCAAATAATTTTTTTATTTAGATATTTTATTCTTGCATTTTTTCGAAAGATTGAAATATTCTAATGACCCACTTTGCTTTTTAAGAATACTCTTAAATGGTTAAACAAATTAAAATTGTTTAAAAAGATTTTTTCAGTGGTTTGATTAAAAATTATTAAAACAAATTATTTTATTTTTATCATTGATTAAATAAATCACAAAGTCATGTTTCAATACTATTGCATTGTTGAGAATAAAAATTATTGCAAAATAAGGAGAAAATATTAAAGTAATCATGAAAAATAGAATTTCTACGTTATTTTGCAATATCTGAATAAGCGCGAGATACTTGATGAGAATGGGTTCGTTAAAGCCCAAGGAGCTTTAACAAAAGAGAATTCACAATCACCCAATTACAGTTGTCGATTTTTACCTTTAATTTTAAAAGGCCTTTACACACATTTTTTGGCCGGAAATGCCCGAATAGTGCATTCGTTTTTTAAATTTGTGTACAAAAATCATAATGTTATTCAGCAAATTATAAATCTTTCTAAAATGAGCATAAAGTTAATCATAAAAAAATTATATGGAAGACAGAAAAAAACTGCTTTTTTCGGTCGATAAATGGCTGATTAATGCATTTATTTATTACATTTGTTTATAATATTAACAATAATAATCTTAAGAAGAAACTACTTCATTATTATATTTTTTTAACCCAAATTTTTTGCAGTATAGATTAAAAAAACGTAAAATTAATTATGGAAAATCTTAAAAAAACATTCTTTTAACGAATTGTTTGTTTATAAACATTTGTTTTGTTCATTATATTAAATTAGAATGTCCAACAGAAAAAAGTCAATTTTTCCATCATATTTGTTTATTTATAAAGAAATTAAAAGCTTAATTAGAAAATCAGGCTTATCAAGTCTCGAATAATTTAACTCTTTTTTAATGAAAGTTAATAAAATTTTGCATCGAACTGTCATCGCCGATTTTCAAATTTTTGTTGATGTTTTTGTTTACTTAATAACAAAAATGAGAAAAATTGGACTTTCTGGTATACTGGTTTTAAAAAAATGCTCAAAAATATGTTCAATAGCAATGCAAATGTTAACAAAAATTTATTGAATTTGTTATAAACAATTAAGTGAATAAAAATTTTTTCATGGGGATTTGCGGCGTTTCGTCACTTGGTTTGCACTAAATTTGAACAATTTATGGACAAAAAGCGTTTTTTAGTTCAATTAAATGAATGTTAATAAATAATTTGTTATTTTAAAAGCAATTTTTATAAACAAATATCCATATCAAATATTTTTTTATGGAATAAATCAAGTTTTCCAAATGTAATCGATCATATATTACGTAAAAATAAAACCTAACTATCATATTTGGTCATCAAATAAAAGTTAATAATTGTTTAAACTACCCTAATTAACAAATTCACTATTTGTTTATTTTTGGAGGTAACAGAACGATGTTTTCAATGCAATTAACTGTAAATAACAAACTTGTGAATTTCTAAGAGCATTTTAATGACAGTGAACAATTTATTATAGTATACAATAATTGTTTAAACAAAATTTGAATCATTTTATGTATTTATAAATTAAGTACCGCTTTTTCCACAGAATTAACAGTTAGTCATAAGTTTTCATTTAAAAAAAATTTAAATCGGATAATAATTGTCTTCTGAAAATCAATTTGCAAGACGAACATTCAATTTTCAACATTTACATTTAATTAATATTATAAACTGTGTAAATTGTAAATTTGAAATTTATTTGCATTTATAATAATTATTGGAAATTAAAATTCACGTTCAATTGAACCAAACTATAAAAATTTATATTTATTTTTAAAGCTAGAGAATAACTGTAAATAATAAAAAACTGTATTTGTGAACCATACCTTTAAAAACAATATTGTTTTTAAATTTTTCGATGACTAACTTAAAAAATTCTTTCGTTAATATTATTGAAAATTCATGTTATCAATAATTTATGTTTAAAAAACTCTTCAAATGCATATTTTACTCATGATCATTCGCTTAAATTTAAACTTTTTTATAGTCTAACACTTATTTTTTAATTATTCTCAAGGTGAACAAAAAAGATTGCGATCTTTAACAATTTTTTAAAATGAATTAAACATTTTTTGAAATTTATTGATAACTGTAATTAATTATTTTATGAATATCAATTGAAAATTCATATTAATAATAATTTTTCTGAAAAAAACTATAACATTTTTACTCGATAAATATCTCTGAAATCAATTTTTTTTATAGTGCAACATTTGTTTTCAATTATTTTCAAACTGAAAAAAAGATTAGACTCTTTTAATACATTTGAAATTAATTTAAACTGTTCAGATTTTTATGAGATTTTTATTATATTATTGAAAATTCATTTTACAAATAATTTGTATTTTAAAAACTGTTCAATTGCATATTTTACTGCTTATCTCTCGCCTAAATTATTTTTTTTATAATTTAACGCTTATTTACCAATTATTTTTAATGTGAACAGAGAAGATTGCAATCTTTAAAAACAATTGTAACGAATTAAAAATATTTTCCAATCTTTTCATAGCAACTTTAATGAATTATTTCATTAATATTATGGAAAATTTATTTTTAGAATAATTTGCGTTAAAAAATCATTTAATTGAATAATTTTAATTATTATTTTGGTGAAATTAAAAACTGTTTTGATTGTAAAAAACTTTTTTCTAAATTATTTTCAGTGACCACCAAAATTTCCGTCACTTTCATTATATATTCATTATATTTTTCTGGGGCCGCCCCTGAAGTAGACGGTATGCCACTTCTCGCTACAACACTTCTTTTTTCCCAATTTCTCCGTCGTTCGCTTGCCCTCACTCCTTGCCTCATCTCAAGCACACACATACGCGTCCGGCTACGCCTACTGCGCCGAACAAGGTTTGACGCAGGAGAGAGGGTTAACTAACACTTCCTGTGCGCTTCCCCTACAGTCCTAAAAACGAGAAGTGTCTTAGAGTCTGCTGTACTAAAAAAAATATATTTTTTGATGTAGTGAAATCGAGGTTTTTTGTATTTGTTTCCGAAAAGTTTTGACTGAGGAAATAATAAAGGATTGAAGCCTTAGAAACAATAATCCATTGATTTTTTATTATTATTTGCAATTACAATGTACTCTTAACGATTTTATCTTTTAGTTAGTTTTGAAAAGAATTTATATTTTAGTTTTACGATTTCTTAAGTTTGAATTATTGGTGTTGAAAATTGCCGTTAACATGGCTAACTCTAAAATGATATAAAATTAGGCGTAAGGAACCTACTGGAATCTCCACGATTTCTTTTGATGTCAAAAATGTAATTTTACCGCTTGCCATGTTTATTTTAGCTCTTGCTTGACGGTGAACCTCATTTTTGTATGTATATATTCCACCAAGAAGACCCTGATTCTTCAATATTCCAAATACATCTCCATCGAATGTTGATAATACAATTTGTTCTTCGGTTGGCATGGTACAAAAACTATGATGTCCCGTGCGTAGTTTAATTGGTTTATGCGCAGGGAAAGTGTATCTTTTAAGTTGGAATTGTCGGTGCGGATTCTTAATTGGAGTGAGCCGAATAAATTCCAGTTGGTCCAGTCCATATGCAGATCCGTCAGAACAAGTAATGAGCCCGTCAGGTACTGCTATGCGCCTGGCACTGGCAGGAGGAGACCTGGTTCTGGCAAGAGGAGACCTGGTCATGGCAAGAGGAGACCGGGTCCTGACACGAGGAGACCTGGTCCTGGCAGGAAGAGGAGACTCGACAGAAGGAAGAGACCTGGCAGGAGAATGTTGTCTGTCAGTGGCAGAAGAATGCTGTTCATCACGAGGAATTCCAGGAATAGGAGCGCCATTAGGCAAACAGTCGAACAGGGAACTTAACCCTACAAAAAAAGAGTAGACCACTTTTAAGAGTAAAACATTTTAAGCATTTGGATTGCAGTGGAAAGGAATTTTGTGCTCGAGTGACACGTTTTTGAAACTTTGGATCGTGACTTGACAAATCTTTCTGAAATTATAGATATATTATTATATTCACCAATATAATTGAGGATGACCATCAACGTAAAGAGCTGAGTATGAGCGATCCCCATTTTTTGCAATCAGTGGAAAAGGCGATTGATGCGTTAATAAAAAACTTATTTCAAAAGTTATTTGAAGAATATTCGTGCGCTTTGTTACAGAATGTTTATTTAAACATGTGATATCTCAATGATTAGCTCCTTGATAATGAACGTCAAATATGGCGATCAGAGATAACATGAGCCGCTTTACAATGTTATTTAAAAGCATATTTCTTTTATTGTAAATCTTTTTGTACAATTATTTTTCACAAATTAATTTTGTTGAGTATCTGTTTCAAACACATTTTTTTAGGGACATTATTCTTCTTAAATCTCCTTGTGCAATTATGTTGCATAACTTGCGTTTTTAAAGTTTCTGTTAGCTTAAAAAATGTGCTTTTTAATATTTGTATATAATTAAAATGCTTATGGATTTTTAAAGGCCTAAAATCATCAAAGAATTATTTTAAGAAGAGATAAAACATTCATTTCACAACTTTAAATCTATTTCGGTTGTCAGAGAAGTAGATTTCTTAAAAAAAATATAAGTGATCGAGTAGCCAAAAATTATAATTATTTTATTGATCATTGATATTGTCATAAAAAAACATTGTTTTTTTTTTAATTAAATTAAAAAAATATTATTCTTTACAAAACCTGTGTCTGAACGAACTGTTGTTTGTTATCGCTTTTATTTATTATTCTTTTCGCTAAAATGATAAGATTTTAATGTAAGAATAATTTGAGTAAATTGTTTCTAATTTTGTGTTGTTTTTGAAATCAAGACGAAATCATACTCTGCAAATTTGGCCAAGGACACGAATAAATATTACGTCATTCTTGATAATATAGTATTTTCTTTACCTTGCAATGAAAATTTCTGCAAAGTGAGATTCGTGGCATGGCTTCATTTGTTATCCTAATTATTCTTTAAAAAAGATAAGTATTTGGCTTTCGTAACTATATGTTAAAACTCATTGTTTTTTTTATTTTGACCTTCAATCGTCTTCAATTTTAGAAACAGACAAGAGTTTTTAATTCTAAATGTTCCAAATTAAAGCAGTATCATCAAAATTACAAAGTTTTTCATTTTAGAACCTTAAGCGTGCATTATTTTTAATTTTTAATTTTCGAAATGAAAAAGAGCTTTATGCTAATACAGCTTATTTTTTTAGGCTACAAGCTTAAAATTATAGTTCAGGTTTCAAGGATTAAATTTAGATTTGTTATTTTTTCCTGATTACCATCATTTTTGTTTTTGGACAATGGCTATTGTTAACTTTAAAATCCTTTTTTTAATTAAATGTCCTTACCAGATTAATACGAAGCAGTTCTGGAAAAAGAAAATTTTTTGTTTTGCGAATTTCTTTATCAAATTTTTTCATAGAAGGTTTTAAAGTAGTTTTAGAAAAAAGTTAAGCAATAAAATATTTTGATCGATTGCAGAGGCAACAAAATTGATTGTTTGTAGAATTCCTGAAACAATTTGGACAATCGCCATAAAATGTTCCTACTATAATTAGAAAAAAGAACCTATTCAAAAAAAAATATGGAAAAATGTTATTATTAACAATTTAAAAAATTTTATAAACAAATTCACATTTTGACCATTCTATGATGAAAAGGCTTCATTTTTTTTAAATTAAAATGTTTTGCCTAAGACTCCTTGCTATCATACTTTTCATAGTGATAAAAAATATGAATTATTTAAACAATTTCTATAAACAAATGCGAATTTTGATCTTTTTTTCATTAATATGCTTGATTTTTTGCGGAATTAATTCGAAGCATCTTGTAAAAGAATCTATGCTATTATATTTTTAATAGTGACAGAAAATAATAATTATTTAAACGATTTTCATAAACAAATACACATTTTGACCATTTTATGATGAAAAGGCTTGATGTTTTTAC
>JAWWLR010000002.1:74018850-74038121 GCA_035041075.1 Acraspis erinacei
GCTTTCTATGTTATAAGTATTTTGCACTATTTAAATAAATAGTTGATTATAATAAAACTCAGAAAAATTACTATAAAAATTATTCGCAAATCGGTCAGTGATAGTTCCTTGATCTCGAGGGAATTATTTTAAATCTTTAAAAAGTCTTATTTTATATCGAGATGTAATTTAAGAACAAAAAGTAAATAACCGTTTTCAAATAATTCCCACGTGATCCAATCATTTTTTTATAGAAAGGTTGCTTTAAACTTTTGAAATTATGGACTTCTACTGGTCTTTCAATCCGTACGATTTTAAGCTTTGCTTTTGGTGTCTATTTTAATTCCCTAATTAAATAACTTTGGCTTTTTTCCAGATATGACTTTTTTCTCGTCTCCCAGGGTGGTGGTAGAGGAACAATCGCACCTTCTGCTTACAGCGTAATTTCCGATTCTTCCGGATGGACTCCGGATAAAATTCAGAGAATGACTTATAAATTAACCCAGATGTATTATAATTACTCTGGGGCAGTCAAAGTTCCTGCGCCTTGCCAATACGCGCACAAACTGGCAGCTTTAGTTTCCCAAGCGATCCAAAGACCTCCGAGTGCTCTGCTCGAAACTTTACTCTATTATTTGTAATTTATGGGCTGATTCAAAAATATTAGGAAATCAAGAATTTAATTCGTGACAGTGAAACTTACTGTTTTCCAATATTCCTGACTCTTCGGTTTCGCGAATTATATCTTCTGATTTTTTTTACCACACAAGACGACTTCTTTAAGAGGTCTTTGATATTCCTGATTTTTGTAATGCTACAAAATTTAATTTATTTGTTAGTTTTGACGATCGGGCCGAGGAAGGAAATACGGATGGAAAGTTTAGTCAAAATTGTAATTACTATTTTCTAGAGACGAGGCACAAGATGTGCCTCAAATCATAGAATATAATTTGTGATATTATTATAATTATAGATAGAGATTCGTATTTATTTGCTTTTTTTATATTTATAAAGTGTAAAAACTACAATATTGGATAATTTCTTACTGCTGATAATTCCTGCACAGGTACCGTGAAAATTATCTGTGCAGAATCGCGTGCAGGAACATATCCATTGTCCTCCGAGGTTCCTGGATAGGAATTTGTAAGTGCAAAATTTATAGTTATATAATAGTTATTATGGTTTGTATTCCAGTGTTATTTTGTAAATTAAATACGGAGATTTCCGTAAATATGTCTTTGAAGATGTCTATTAAATAATGAAAGTGATTAATGTCAGGATATTATACATGAATTACGCGTTGAGCGCAAAGCGATAAGTGTACGATATTATTTATTTCATATGATTTCTTTCCAACGTTTATGTTATCCAGACAAATCTGTTAGATGATGTAAGACTATTACTTGCTATTGCAAGTTCTCTTGATAAGCAAAAACGTTTACCTTTAAAATATTTGTGAAAATATAAATTTATATTTCAGAATTTCGGAGTTTATCATTGACTATACCATTCTTTTAAATTTAGCATGGATGCAGATTCTAGATGATCTACACTGTTAAAAAATTTTATATTAATATTTATAATATTGATTGATTTCAAATAGACCGGCGCTTTTTGGTAAATGCGCAGTTGATAAACTCGTGGTCCGTTAGCATCACTAAAGTAGCGCAGGGGCAGATGGAAAAAAATTCCGCACGCTCCAATGGAGTTGGGGCGCTCGTATCTGTGGAGCACTAGTAAATTCAGAGCTCGTACGTTTGGATTCCGAGTGTAGTTCTTTGTGGTCTTACGTATCAGTGCAGACATTGTACAATTTTTTGGCATGTCAAATACGGATCTAAAAAATTTCTTCTTGTTTATAAATAGAAGGTTAACTTCAAGAGATTGTTTGTCCTAAAAAAAACACGTATTATTGCCGCATAGATACTAGTTTTATCTACAAGGACCGACGAAAATGCTTCTCATTTAAGTTCTTGCAATAACTGAATTTACATTTATTTATTCAATCAAGGCTACTGCAATAAGCCACTGAAAAAATTACTGGATATAATGAAATGAAAATTTGGATTCTTTTATTTGAGCAAACTATTCGTTTGCTTTAGATGTCTGTTTATTATTTAGAAGAGGAAATATTATGCCTCAACATGTATTGTTGAATAAAAAATTCGTAACTTTTAAAATACTAGTAAAGCAGGGTTCGGTGAAGGACCACAGTGAAGATTATTGAACTCTTTACAACTTATCTTTTACACATTTTTATGTCTTTCTCGAATAAATTCCACTCAGACGCATTGAAAATATGTATCAGTTTTTCGCTTTTTGGTTATAACGAAACTGAGGTGGTCTAGTAGAAATTCCATTTTAACTATATGAGACCCCCCCCCCCCGATCTGAACGAGTTAAATAATATTTTAATATGTTGCATTGCAGTTACTTGGGCACACTAATTGACCTGGGCACATCTCAGAGTGCACTTCTTAGTTCCGTGGGAAACTGAACCCAGTCCGTTATTCTTGGACTTCTGGCCCATTTAGGGCTAGAAACGGGCTCAATGGATTCCAACTCGAACTCTATCTGTAAGTGATCGGAGGGAGTGGGTTAATCTGAGAATCTCCACTTCTTGATGTTCTCTGTAAAACTACCGGTACAAAGAGTTAAGAATACCTCCACTGTACCTCCACTGTTGGATTGGTGTCGCTGTCACATGGAAAGTAAGCCAATCCCATGAGTAGTCTTCCTATTCCTTTAAGGTCCGTGGGTATTACCATCAGATCCCTGAAACACAGCGCAAGCAGCGGGACGACATTGACTCCCTTCATCAGTATGCAAGCCCTTGGATTGGCGGCCTTGGGATCTCTGTAACAAAAAACGGCCCCCTAAACCCCTAATGGCACCTCGTACTAACCAGGATTCCTGAATTAGCGAGATTCCTGTGTGCCTCGCAGCCTTGCCCCTCTGCAAAACTGAAGAGGCGCCTTTGCGGTGATGCAAGTTAATTTGTGTAATGGTTAGACCGGGAGTAGTCATTCAATCTGCTCCCGTTCTTCCTGTACAACGACAGGCTCCTCCTGCCTCTGACTGACAACCTTAAAGTTGCCTTGTCCAAAGTGGTAGAAGGGCCTGTTATTGAGAATCGCAAGAGCCCTCGCCTGAGACTCAGGAATTTGCGCAACCAGGAGATGCTTCGTTCCTTCTCCCGCTGTGCCCTCTTCCTGAGGTCTATCGTGCCTGACTATTCGCCAGGACGCAGTCTTAAGGTTGGGGTTGAATCCCTCCAACCGATGGAGCGCACATACGGTTCCTCAGGGAACCACGCCGTAGCCTTCACCATCTTCTGGAGCAAATTAACTCCACATAACTTTAGAGATGCTCCATCTAAAGGCCTTGAATCGACCATAGCTTAGTGTATCCAAGCTTTAGCTACTGGTTTCATCTGCGCTAATACAAAAATCCCTCTCCTAGAGAAGGAGGTCCTGATTTTTGGCCTGATCTGGAGACACTCTTTCGAACGTCCTCCAGGTAGCTTTCCTGAAGAGCTGCAACTGCTGTGTAGTGAGCATCCAGTCCGGTTAGCTCATATCCATCACCACCACCGTCAAGAGATCAGCCCTCTGAGCGGCTGTCTGTCCAACCCTCGACGACACCCTGTTCGCCTTGTGTTTTTTTTTGTATAAGATTCATATTTTTTATTGAAATATAAATTATGACCTTTTCTTATTGGGAGATTATCTTTGTAAGTTGAAAATTCAAATATAATAACATAATATCAAATATAATAACTAAAATCCAAAGGAAAATCGGTAACTCCGATTTTTCATTTTTCTGGAAAATTCGAAAAAAAAAGACAAGAAAAAACTAGAATTCTTTTTTGTATAAAAATGCAACTATTTGATTGCTAATTCATCTATTTTTTTTACTTCATAATTTTCTGTTGAAAAAATTTGACTTTTAGCATTGAAAATTTTTTTAGTTTAGTAGAAACTTAAAAAAATTATATCTTGGCCTTGAAAAGTTAACTTGAATATTTTTTTGATGAAGATTCAACTACATGAGAGAAAATTTTATAAAAAATTCATCTGTTTTAAGAGAAATTTCACCTATTTTTGTTTAAAAATTTATCTTTTTGATTTAAATTCACCTGTTTCAGTAGAAATTTAATTTTTATTAAAATGAAAATCCAACTATTTGGTTAAGATTTATTCTTTTTTACTTTAGCATCAAACTAATCTGTTGTCATGATTTGTTTGTATCACTTTGCTAAGATATCGTTTTTTAAATATTTATATTTTTAGTAAAACTTCATCTTTTTGCTGAAACTTGAACCATTTTGTTAAGAATTTAAAAGTTTATTTAGAATTCATTTAGTTTTGAACTTATTTTTATTTATTTTTTTAAGTTTGATCCTTTTAGTTGAAAATCCTCCTTTTTTGATAAAAGAAAATAATTTGTTTCGTTTAAAATTTCCCTTTTGTTGGCTAAAAATACATCAGTTTCGTGGAAAATTAATTTTTCACTCAAAAGTCATATTTATTGTTTGAAAATTCAATTTTTTCACATAAAATTTTTTCTCCTACTTGAAGGTTCCACGATTTAATTATTTTGTTTGTAAATTCAAGTATTTGTTTAAATAGCGATTGTTAATAGTAGAAAAGAGTTAACCAGAAATTTTGCATAATTTTTTTTTATATTTAAAAGTTGTGATCCCAAAAAACATCTACAAATTCGTTAAGATTCACTTGCTGATAGGACACGTACTTTTGTTTTATTCGTGAAAAAAATTGAATTTCTTTTTTTTGGAAAAACGAAAAAATTACGAACAAAAATGATTTAGCAAAAGTTGTTTCTCCGGAAAAGAGCTGCAAATCCTATTTTTTTATCCTATTCTTAGTGTAAAAACGCGAGATAGTGAAAAATTTCGGAAAATGTATTGCAGTTTTCTATTTATTTTAAGTGGTTCAGAAAATATAAAATTTACAAATGTCTGTTAAAAATCGAGCGCGCAGCGCGAGAGTTACGATGAGAATGTGTACCTCAAAGCCTACAGAGCTTTGAGAAACTTAATTTTTAATTATTCTTATTTAAATAGAACATTCAGAATCACAGTAAGAATCACAGTAAACCCCAAGAACAAATTTTATCTTCCAGTTGGTTAAAAACGCTGCAAACGATATAGTACATTGTGTATCAAGTGCGTAAAGAAGGCTGTTTAGACAAGTGTGAATTTGCCGCTCGAGCGAAGCGAGGGCGGAAGCTACACAATGCAAAACTCCCGTACGCCCTTGATGCGAACTATACTTTTTGTCCTAGACTTCTTGAAAACAAGCATTTGAGCAAATAGAGGAGGTTTGGTTTACTTGACAATTTTAGATTCGAAGTGAAAGGAGGAAATAGCGTATTAGCAGAAGCAAGACTGTAGGCTCCAGCGATTTTAGTTGACTATTGCTACGAAAAATTTCAAAATTTTGAAAATGTATTAAAATTTGGCAACTTTTTCGAAATTTTGAAAATTTATCAAAATTTGGACCATTTTTCGAAATTTGAAAAATTTCTCAAAATTTTGAATTTTTTTTTATATTTGAAAGATTTCCAAAATTTCTAATGATTTTTTAAATTATCAAAATTTTAAAAAAATTTTCAAAACATGCTTTTTTTTAAAAACTTTCAAAATTTTGATAAATTTCCAAAGTTTTGATAAATTTCCAAAATTTCTAAAAATTTGATAAATTTCTAAAAATTTGATAAATTTCTAAAAATTTGATAAATTTCTAAAAATTTGATAAATTTCTAAAAATTTGATCAATTTCCGGAACAATAAGTTCTTCTTAGATACAATTTTTCCGTACCAATAGGTTTTTGAATCAAATATTGGCAGAAATCAAGCATTTGGGGCGTAGGGGGCTTCACGTGCATGCATTGGGGTGTTTTCAATGGCGGTCGGACAAAGAAAATTTATCTGGCGAAAAATAAAATTGATCTTACGAAAATACTCATGTCACATGCGCTATATGCCAAACGGCTAGGTCTAGGTTCAACGAAGAAATTTCCTTCAGAAATTTGAAAATTCTCGCAGTATTAATTGTGATTGTCATAGTGATTGTCATTGTGATTGTCATTGTGATTGTCATAGTGATTGTCATTGTGATTGTCATAGTGATTGTCATAGTGATTGTCATAGTGATTGTCATAGTGATTGTAATTGTGATTGTCATTGTGATTGTCATAGTGATTGGCATAGTGATTGTCATAGTGATTTTCATAGTGATTGTTTGCAAATTTAAAAGACGTGATCACGGTAAACAAAAAATAAAGTTTTGTTTAACAAAAGTAAATGGACTGATCTTGGCTGAGTTTCCTTGACTTCCGACACACATCTGAAATAAATATTTTCTTCAGATTTGATCTTTGAGTTTATAAACATCCTGCAGTGTTTTTATCCAATTGGAAGGTAAAATTTATTCCTGGGATTTACTGTGTACGTACTGCGATCTAAAAGTGACCTTCTTGATAAAGTTTCATTCAGGTATTCCAAATGCAAAGAATAAGTATCCGAGAGCGAATTCAGATTACAATTTTCCTCCATGAATGGGAAAATTTATATAATACAGACGAGGAAGGAGAGTGCTCGTAAAATAAGCACAAATAAACACTCCCACAGTAAATAAATCGACAGTACTTTGCAGCAGTATGTTTAGTTTTTATTCATTAAAGTTAAATATATTTTTCACATTTGTATTATTTTTTCATCCTGTCTAGCGACTGGGGTGTTGGGCCTTGTCCCCATCGGCGGAGTGGAGTCGCAGGTGGATAGCCTTGTGGTA
Organism: Acraspis erinacei; assembly: GCA_035041075.1. NCBI lineage: Eukaryota > Metazoa > Arthropoda > Insecta > Hymenoptera > Cynipidae > Acraspis > Acraspis erinacei. The sequence continues at coordinate 74,025,648 of JAWWLR010000002.1, forward strand.
GGTGGGCTTGTGGTAGTTGGGCTCGTATTGCATCGGCTCGTATTCGTCGAAGTTTCGCTTGTAATACATTATCAAAACCCCTCCATCCTCGAACCCTGTATGTAGAGTGCGCTATACTTACTCCTGTATTTACATATATGCGTAGGTTTTTGGGCTCATTATCGTCTTTCTTTGAATATTCTATGTATGCTGATATTCGTGGTTCATCATACCTTCTCCAAAACCTGAATACATGACCTTCATCTATGATAACATCATCTGACTCTGTAAAAAGAGAGATTTGTGAAAATTTCGCAGATATTTAGAAAAACGACTGCAATTTTCATTTTGACAGATATCAATAGTTCCCACTAATGGATTGATTTCTTGGAAATCAACTTGGATCGAGATTCCTTTCCTTAAAAAATATTGATTTATAAAAATAAAAGAAAAGTGTTTTTTCATAGAAAATATCATCATTTATACCATCCAATTCAATCGAATTCATTCCAATCTAGCTCAATTCAAATCCATTTCAACCCAATCCAATTCACATTAGTCCAATCCCATCCATTACACTTCACTCCAACTTAGTAAAATCCAATCCAATTCATTCCAGTCCAATCCAATCCATTAACATCCACTCTAATCCTCTCCAATTCCAATTATAACCTACTCCCCTGCAAGCCAGTTCATTCTATTTAAATGCAATGCACCCTAATCTAATCAATTTAATCGAATCCAATCCAATTCAATGCACTCCCATCCAATTCATTCCAACACAGTCAAATCCAACACATTACAATGCATTCCAATTAATTAAAATCCACTCCACTTCCATCCAATCCAATCCAATTTATTAAAACCGAATCTCCTATAATTCAATCCATTGCAATTTGCTCCAACCCAATCCACTTGAATACAATCGACTCTAATTAATTTCGATCTAATACATTTTAATCGTATCCAATTAATTCCTGTCCACTCTAATCTATTGCAATCCACTCCACTCCAATCCAATTCATTCTGATTCACTCTAATCAGATCCATTCCAATGCGATTCATTTCGTATCGAAACCAATCCCATACAATTTAAGACAATCCACTCCAATAAAATCCACGATAATCTAACCCGCTTTAATCGAACCCAACCGGGCTCATGCCAATCCATTCCACTCCAATCTAATCCACCGAATTCTCATTCATTCCACTCCAATCTAATCCACCGCATTCTCATTCATTCCACATCAATCCATTACAATCCAATTCACTCTAATCCACTCCAGTCCCATCCAATCTAGTCCATTTCATTCCAATACCACCATCCTTATTCTACTGTAATCCATTCCAAACGAATTCTATACATCCACAGTAATGTAATTCATTCTGATGCACTCCAATCCATTCCAATAAACTCCATTACAATTCAGTATAACACAAAACACTACAATCAACTCCATTGAAATCTATCCCACTCCAATTCAGCTACATTCTGTGTAACTATCCAACTTAATATATTCAAATACACTCCAGCCAAATTCAGTCCAACCTAATCCACTCTAATCCAATCCATTATCATCAATTCTACTCCAATCTAGTCGAATATAATCACAGTTCTTTGTAATTTACTCCAATGCAATTAGCTTCAGTCGAATCCCATCCTTTACAAGTCACTCCAATCTAGTTCAATCCAATTAATTACAGACCAATCCAATCCAATTCACTTGAATCCAATCCCATCTCATCCATTATAATCCACTCCAATCTTGTCAAATCCGATTCCTTCCAGTCCACCCCAATCCACTCCAATTCATAAAAATCGAACCTACTCCACTCCAATCCATTCCAATTCAATTCCATACACTTCCACTCCTAGCAAATTCATTCCAATTCACTCTAATCAAATCCATTCCAATGCGATTCATGTCGAATCTAATCCAATCCCATCCAATTTAAGACAATCCACTCCAATCCAATCCGCCATAATCTAACCCGCTTTAATCGAACACAACCGAGCCCATGCCAATCCATTCTACTCCAATCTAATCCACCGCATTCTCATTCATTCCACATCAATCCATTCCAATCCAATTCACTCTAATCCACTCCACTCGAGTCCATTCCATTCCAATCCCATACAATATACTATATACATTCCTTTTCAACCCAATTTATTCTGCCCCAATTCATTACAATCAACTTGAATCCATTCCAATCTATTCCCTTCCATTCGCATTAATTCCAAACCAATCTACTTTAATCCAATCAATTACAGTCCACCCTAATCATCTCCAATCCAATTAATTCCAGTGTAATACAATCCACTACAAGCCACTCCAATCCAGGCCATTCAAACCCAATCTATTTCCATCCACTTCAATTCAAGCCACTCCCATTCAATCTATTCCAATACATTCCAATAACACCGTCCTTACTCTACTCTAATCCAACCCAAACGAATTCTATACGATCCACTCTATTCCAATTCATTCTGATGCACTCCAATCCCATTCATTCTGATGCACTCCAATCCATTCCAATCCACTCCAATACAATTCAATATAACACAAAACACTACAATCATCTCCATTGAAATCCATTCCACTCCAATTCAGTTACATTCTATCTAACTATCCACCTTCTCCATTCCAATCCACTCCAGGCCAATTCAGTCCAACCTAATATACTCTACTCCAATCCATTCCCATAAATTCTACTCCAATCTAGTTCAATATAATCTATTCACAGTTCGTTGCAATTCACTCCAATGCAATTAGCTTCAGTCCAATCCCATTCTTTAAAATCCATTCCAATACAATGAATTACAGACCAGTACAATCCATTACAATCCAATCCATTCCACACCAATCCAATTAACTTCAATCCAATACCATCTCATCCATTATAATCCACTCCAATCTTGTCCAATCCGATTCATTCCAGTCCAACCCAATACACTCCAATTCATACCAATCGAACGTACTCCACTCCAATCCATTCCATTCCAATTCAGTTCCATACACTTCATTCTAATCCAATCCATTCCAATCCATTTCACTCCAATCCCCTCCAATAAAAAAACCGTATTTTTTATTGCAGCATTTAGCGCAATTTAAATGTTTACATTGCCAAACTGATCGCAGTCTCACTTAATTTTTAGTGCGCTGCACCCTAACATATTAATTTCAATATTTTTTGGAAAATGCGCGTGCTCAAAACTATTGACCAATTTAAAAAATGCGCTTCTACGCGTGATTAAAATACATTTAAAAAGTCTGAAATCTGTATCAAGAGTTTCGTTTTTGAATTTTGTCTTTGTTGAGAAAATGACGCTTTTTCTGGAAATGCCCATATAACGAAAGCATTCTTTCACATTGACGCGGGATGCAAATATTTTTGTGCCGGAAATTGGTTGTTTCTTGAATATGCAATTTTATCATTTTTTTCGTAAATGAAACAGGATAATCCTCTTGTAGAACATTGTTAGACATGCACACTTTTATATAAGTTAACATTTTTTGCACCTCTCGCTATTTCTGAGAAAAAACTGATCATTCGATTTTATAAAGAAAGCATTCTCCTGGACACAAAATATAATATAATATAAATGTCACAGGATATCTTTCTTATGGAACGACAAATTAAAAAAATCAAATGCTATAAGTGATGGGTTTTCTGTTTCTTAAAATGGAATTTATGTTTTCAAATCAATCGTTCCAATGTTGTTAATTTCAAAGTTTGTTTTTTCAAATTTTCCGACAGTCTTTGAAAAAGTACAGCCAAGCTTAGTACATCCGGAGAAAAAAATAAAATATTTAAATTATATTCAGGTCTGAGCGCAAAAGGCGTTCATTTGTTTTCGAAAAAAATAAGACTTAGCATTGCAAAAAAAGTTTCCGAATTTTGAAATCCTATCCTATTTTTTATTTATATTTAATATTATAAATATTAGATCACTTACCAACAGATTTGTGAAGAAAAATTGATGTTATGAAACGAATAGTTCCCGTGACAATCTGCATTGCAGTCGATAAATTTAGGAACACTGAAGGATAAGTGGGTCATGAAATAACAACTGAGGAAAATATTGTTCATAATGCATTTTTTTATTTAAACTTTTAGTAAGTTTCGCTAGTCATCCTCTAATTCAGTACGACAAACAAAGGATATTTTCTTGACATGTGGACCTGCCTAACACTGTCTGAATAATGACAATGCATACTTTCATAGTTTTTGATGAATTGCCTATTATATTGTTTACAAATAAATTTAATCGTGGGATGTATATCTCGTTTTATTTCTCATAATTTTGAGAGTTCTTTTATTTGTGTAAATATTTTTTTCTCGATATTTCGTCATACTTAATTCGTATTTAAACAAAATTTCTCTTAGACAGTTAGAAGGTTGACATGAAGCCACTCTCAGTCCTTAAAAAATATGTAAATTATCGTCTGTTTCCACTTTGAAATGAAGAAATTTTACCGCAAAATCGTATTATCTTTTTGAATTTTTATTCATTGACAAAGGAAGTTTGGCGCGCACGAGCAGACAGGGTTTGGATAGAGAAATCCATTTTCCTTTCTCCTTTCTCATTTCCCTTTACTAATTCTCTTTTACTTTCCCCTTTTGGCCTTTCCCCTTCTGAGTATTTCTCGTTTTCCCCTTCAATTTTCTTCGATCCCCTTTTCCTTTGCACCCTTCCCTATTTTCCCTTTAATATTTGCCTGGCACTTTACCGCTTGCTATTTTCCCCCTTGCATTCTTCTTTCCCATTTCTAAATCCCTTTACCGTTTTCCTCGCCTCTTTTCACTTTCGCCGTTTCACACTTTCATCTTCCCTTTTCTACACAATCCTTTCTTCAGCTACCCGTTCTATTTACCCGTTTTCATTTTCCTATTCTCCATTTTTCACTTTTATTTTTCCCTTTTCTGATTTCGGCCTTTTCCTGTCTCCTTTCCCCTTTCCCATTTCACCCTTTCCGGTTTCTCATTTTTTTCTTTCCTACGTTCCGTATACTATTTCGCTTTCCGCTTACCATTGTAACTTTTCCCTTTTTCAGCCTTTCCTCGTTATCTTCCATTAAAACTTTTTGTCTTTTCCCGACTTCCCCGTTTCCCATTTCCTTTTCCACTTACATTTCCACACTTTCACATTTCTCAAATTACCCTTCCCTTTTTCCTCATTCATATTCACAGTTTCCCCCACCAGTGTCCACTCCCTTTTTCTTTTTTCGATTCATCCCCTTCCCCTCTTATTTTTCTCTTTTACCCTTTTCATATTTCCCCCTTTTGCTTTCCCTTTTCATCCTTTCCACTTTCTCATTTTCTTCTTTCCTTTTCTCTTTCCCATGTAACATTTCCCTTTTAACCTTTCCCTTTTCATCTTTTCTCCTTTATCTTAAAACTTCTTATTTTTTTGCGATTTCCCCCTATACATTTTTCTGTTCCCTTTCCATGTCCACACTTTCCCTTTTCTCAAATTACCCTTCCCCTTTCCTTTACCTTATTCCTATTTACCGCTCCCCTTTTCCTTTTCCTTTCCTTTTCCTTTTTTTGCGATTTCCCCCTATACATTTTTCTGTTCCCTTTCCATGACCACACTTTCCCTTTTCTCAAATTACCCTTCCCCTTTCCTTTACCTTATTCCTATTTACCGCTCCCCTTTCCCCTTTGTTCTTTTTTCCATTCTTCCCTTCCCCATTTTTTTTTTCTTTTTTTCCCTTTTCTTATTTACCACTTGTTCCCGTCCCCATGTAATCTTTCCCTTTTCAACCTTTCTCCTTCCCTTGAACCTTTTTTATATTAACCTTTCCTTTTTTTTTCTCCCCATTTTCCTTTAATATTTTCGCCTTTTGCCCTTCATAAATATTAGAGGAGGAAAGAGTTCAAATTGAATTTCCGTCATATGATATCACCACTTCTGGCGGGTGTCCCACTTGCGTGGTGCAATGCACGTATAGCGGGCGTACAGTTTTTTTTATGTAGCGGGCGTAAAGTCTTATGTTGGCCCGGCGGTGAATTACGCATGTGCTAAGGTCACTGGGCCGGAAGTGGCCACATTACGTCTACTTTATGGACATGCAATGGCGCATTTTCAAGGAGGGTCGGTTAAAAATTGATTTTCATAACACAATTATTATCCGATTTTAACTTTTTCTTAAATGAAAGGTAATAAAATTTCGCATCGAAAAGTCATGGCCGATTATTTAGTTTTAGTGTATTTTTGTTTATTTAATAACAAAAATGAAAAAATGGACTTTTGAAGCATACTAGTTTAAAAAATGCTTTGATTCAATTATAAATACCTAGAAAACTGAAATCAATTATCCAAAAAAGATGTCCAAAAGCAATGCAAACGTTAAAAAATCTATTGAATTTGTTATAAAAAAACAAGAGAATGAAAATAGTTTCATGAATTTAAATTTTAAAATCTCTTCTCTACTATTAACAATGGCTTTTAAACAAAATACTTGAATTTACAAACAAAATAATTGAATTTTTCACATTATAGTCGAAAATTATGAAGTGGAACCTAAAGCATTTCTAAAAAACTTTTTAAAGGGGTAGTTTTTCATTTTGAGGGTGACTTGAATGATAAATACAAACAGGTCAACTTTAGATTTGTATTGCATTTACGAAAATATTTTTTCCAATTTTTGTATAGCTCATTTTTACTTTTTTCACATAAATAGGCATAGGAAACTGAGATTTTTCATTGAAAAAATAGGGTTGCTACCCTTATGGTCCGAACTGCGCGGATTTATCTTGTATTTACATGTCAAGTGAATTAAAATTTTTTTGCAGTAAATTAAAAATTAAAACCTGAAGTATATTGGATATTAGTTTTTGGGGGTGAATTTTAGGGGTGGTTTTTACCCCCTCAAACCGTTTTTCCCTTTTGTTACGATTTTTTACGGAACGTTGGAGGGAGGCATTTACTCATGTACGCAATTTATGTAAATTCGGAGATACTTTTTCCTGAAGATTATCTTTTTACTTATAAATCTGATTATTTTGGTTGAAAATTTAACAATTTTCTTAAAAACCGCCCTTTTTTATTGTAAAATTTGTTAAGAATTCTCCTTTTTGGATTAGAAATTTAACTCTTCATAAAACATTAAATTTTGTTTAAAATTCATATTTTGTTGCTGATAAGTCAACTGAAATATTGTTTGGATGAAAACTTTATTCTGCTTTGTCCTTTTCTTTTAAAACTTCATCTTTTTAGTAGAAATATTGCATCTTTCTTGCATAAAAATGCAACTGTTTTGTTTGAAAATTCAATTTTTTTCCGAGAAATTTTACATTTTTTTTTCAATTTTTATTTTTGTAAGGAAAATTGAACTTCAATCTTTCTGGATGAAATTTCAAGTCCTTTTTTTTAATTTGTCTTTTTGAATTTAAAAATTCGCCAATTCAATAAGTTTGTTGAAAATTCATACTTTGTGGTTAAAAGCTCTGATATTTTTTGAAAATTGAACTATTTTGCAAAAAAATGTACTTTTTGTATAAATTTAATAATTTAGTGTTGAAAAGAGAAATTAAATCTTTTCTGAATGGAAATTCAACTATTTTGTTAAATTTAAAAAAAAATTGAAATTCACCTAATTAAAAAAAAATTTCATCTTTTTTAGATGAGGATGTTACCGGTTGGTGGAAAATTAAAATATTGTGTTAAATAGCTATACTTTTTGGTAGAAAGTTGTACTATCTTGTTGAAATTTTAACTGTTTCGTAGAAAATTTACTTTCTGTTTAAAATTTATATTCTGGTATCGAGAAATAAACTGAAATCTTCAATGGATGAAACTTGAGCTTTTAAAAAAAATGGATTGCTTTTTATTAAAAATTTCTCTTTTTTAGTACAAATTTCATCTTTCTTGTATACAAATGCAACTATTTGGTTAAGAATTTATTTATTTTATTAAATTCATCCTTTTTGGTTAAAAAATTCGTCTTTTTGCTTTGAAAATTTGTTTGTTTTTTCGTAGAAACTTATTTATAGTTAAAAAAATCATATTTCAATCTTAAAAACTTAGCTCGAATCTGTTTTAATGAAAATTTACCTACATCAAAAAATTTCATTAAAAATTCATTTGTTTCTAAGAAATATAATTTTTTATGGATAAAAATACAACTATTTGATAGCGAATCCCAAAATTTTGTTAAAACGTCAACCTTTTCGGCTAGAAATTCGACTTTTTGGATTAAATATTAATTTTTTTGTAGTAGAAACCTTTTTTTTAAATTCATCTTTGTATGGTTGAAAAATCAACTAAATTCCTTTTTGACAAAAAATTCAGTTATTTTTGTTTGAAGATTTATTCTTTTGATTTAAAAATTCATCTGTTTCAGCAGAAATTTCATTTTTCTTAATGAAGATCCAACTTTTTGGTTAAAGTTTATTCTCCCTTGCTGGAGTACGAAACTATTTTGTTTAAATGATTTGGTTGAATAACTTTGTTAAGATATCATTTTTTTGCAAGAATTATATTTTTACTAAAATTTCATCTTCTTTCCTGAAAGTTGAAGAATTTCGTTTAGAATTTAACAGTTTAGTTAGCCTTTATTTAGCAACCATTTACGATGGATTTTCCGACCTTGGAAAATATATTTCGATCTCCTCAGTATTTTTCCCTTATTAGGTATAACGTAAACTGTATTCATCTTAAATTTAATTCAATTTCGTTCATCAAATGTTGACATATTAGGTTTAATGAACAAAGACAATCTATTTTTACACCTGTGGGGCATAAAGCTATTTTGCCTCGTGTGTCTTCCGCCCTCGCTTCGCTCGGGCGGCAAGTACCCGCTCGTTAAAATAACCTTCCTTAAGCCTTCGATACACAATGTCCTATTTTAGGTAAGTTTCAATGCATTGTAAGCCTAAAAAACTCTAATTAATATATTTAGCGTCAAATTTTATCCACATTATGCAAATAATACGAATACAAGACGATTCAGGGTGGCCTTTTTAATTCCAGGTAAAAGTTCCCGATCATTTCCAGGGGTTTTCCCGGTTCGCAAATATTTTTGAAATTTAAAAGTTTTTTAATTCAATAATTTTGTATTCAAATCTGATTCAAACGCTAAATAATCTACACGTATAAAATGGAAACTACTAACACTTTTATATTGCAAATTTTTTAATTAAATGCAGTTAAAGTGCAAAATCAATTTTTTGAGACTTTTATGAATCGTACAGTTCAAAGATTCAAATTCTGTTCCAATAATATAAATCCACGTTATCATTTTCAATGCTCTTAAGTCTAAATTGAAGAATTAATTAATTAATTTCTTATATAAACTGAACGCTTCTTAAATTAAAAGTAAAATTTTTTCCTTAAAATCCTTTAAAATGATTCAAACTTTTCCGATTTTTTTTTAAATTCTGCCAAATTAAAAAAAATCCTTCAAATCTTCCACATTCATTTTTGATAATTTTGTAAATCTGTCTAAACTTTTTTGAATAATTATTTTCTCAAAACTTCTAAATATTTCTTCAACTTCCTTGAATTTTTTCTAAGAAGAATATATGTTAATTGTTATTTACATCTCGAAATTCTACAATTTGACTTACAAATTCAAATTTTTTGTAAATAGAACAATCAAAATGTAACGTTCAAACTTTAGTGTTGAATATTGAACTATAATCACTGATTGTAAATAAATATCCAGGTCTTTCTAAATATTAATTCATTAATATTCTTCTTAATTAAAAAATTTCCAATGGAATGGTTTAAAAATTGAATAATTTACACTAAAATAATATGTGAAATTTCATCAAAGATTTTAATTATCAATTTATTATTTTGAAGTTATTTCAAAATTGAAAATATTATTTTTAAATGTCAAAGAAGAGTTAAATTAAAAAAAAAAATTATTAATTTATATTTACAGTTGATCAAATAAAAATGATGCTATCTAAAATCTTCGATCTCAAGCTCTTCTAATTTTTAATGGCTTTAGTTTTTAAAACTGTATTTTAAAATTCTTTAAAATAAAATGTGCACATAACAATTAAAATCTAAGATTTTAAATCACACTCACCTTTTCTTATCTCAGCAGTCGATCTTAAGTTTAAATAGGCTACATTTAATCCTAATCTAAAAACCAATAGGGAATGTAATACAATCGCATTCAATCCAATCCAGCTCAATTCAATCCACTCCAATCAAATACAATTCATTCCAATCCAATCCACTCCAATTGAATTCAAGCCAAACCACTCCAATCTAACATATTTCAACCCAGAGCATTCCAATCTAATACAATCAACTTCAATCCAAACGAATTCAATGCAGTCCAATCCAATCCAATTTATTCCAATCTAGTCCAATCTACTCCAGCCCATTCCATTCCATTACAATTCACTCCAATGCACTGCTATTCATTCCAATCCACTCCAATCCCATACACTAAAATACGATCTAATCAAATATATTTTGATCCAATCCAGTTCAATCGAGTCCAATTAATTCCAATGCACTGCGATCCAATCCAATTAATTCCAATCCACTCTAATATAATCTATTCGAATCCGATTCATTCCTATCCATTTCAATTAGCTACATTCCCAATCAATTCACCCCAATTAAATGCAATGAAATTCATTCCAATTCAGTTTAATCCATTCCACTCAAATCCGATTCATTCGAATCCAATTCAATCCTTTATACTATATAGCACTTCATTGCAATCCAATCCAGTTCATTTTCATCCAGACCATTACAATCTAGTCCAATCCATTCCAATTCTCTCGCATCACATCCAAGTGCTTACAAAACATCCCACTACAATCTCTATTCCAATCCATCCTAACCCAATTCATACCCATTTAATCCAATCCACTCCAATCCAGTCCAACCCGCTGCATTCCATTACAATCCAATCCAGTACCCTCCAAACTTCTCTCGTAAAATCGAGTCCAATCCATTTCGATCCAATTCAATCCAATTAATTCCATTCTAGTCACAATTCAATCAAATGCATTCCAATCCATTTAGCGAATAGCTAATAAAGAGTTCCGAAAGGAATTTTTTAGATTAATGGGAGGGGGGTGAGTAGATTTTTTATGTAAATATATGCAATCAAAATATGTCCCCCAATAAATCTAAAAAATTCTATCCTGATCTCTTTACTAGCAATTCGCTGAAAAAACGGGATACCAACGCTCCAAATTTTTTTGGTTCAATTTACAATTTTTTATTATTATTCTGTAGAAAAAACTAAACATCAGAAAATTTTGCCCTAATTTTTGAAGCAATATGGAATTTTTTTGCAATTTTCAAATCAAAAGAAGAAATAGAAAATACTATGGCTTTCAAAAAAATTTTTTAAACTTTTTTTCGGACTGCACCTGGCTGAGTGTCCTTGTCCTCCGACACACATATGAAATAAATATTTTTGTCAGATAAATTTTATCTTTCGCCAGAGAAATTTGATCTTACGTCAGGTAAATTTGATCTTTGACTGGATAAACTTTTTGCAGCGTTTTTATAAAATATTAAGATCAAATTTATTCCTGGGATTTAATTTGTAAGTACTGCGATTTAAAAGATACCTTTTTTTCAAGTTTCATTCAAGCATTCCAAATGCGAGAATAAGTATCCCCGAGCGAATTCATAGTACAATTTTCCTCCATGAGTGGGAAAATTTATACAATTCCGACGAGGAAGCAGAGCGCTCATGAAATAAGCACAAATAAATACTGTCATAGTAAACACAGCCACAGTACTTTGCATCAGTATTATTAGTTTTTATTCATTAAAGTTAAATATATTTTTCACATTTGTATTATTTTTTCGTCCTGTCTAGCGACTGGGGTGTTGGGCCTTGTCCCCATCGGCGGAGTGGAGTCGCAGGTGCATAACCTTGTGGTAGGTGGGCTTGTGGTAGTTGGGCTCGTATTGCATCGGCTCGTATTCGTCGAAGTTGCTCTTGTAATACCCTATCAAAACCCCTCCATCCTCGAACCCTGTGCGTGGAGTGCGTTATACTTACTCCTGTATTTACATATATGCGTAGGTTTTTGGGCTCGCTATCATTTTTCTTTGAATATTCTATGTACGCTGATATTCGTGGTTCATCATACCTGCTCCAAAACTTGAACACGTGACCGTCGTCTATGATATCATCTATTGCCTCTGTAAAAAAGAGATTTGTGACGGTTTTGCAGATGTTTACGAAATCGGCTGTAATCTTCATTTTGACAGATATAAATAGTTCCAAGGGATGGGTTGATTTCTTTGAAATCAACTTGGCTCGACGTTGCTTTCTTTAAGAAATATGGATTTATAAATTTCTTTGCAGACACTGGCTCAATATTTTTAATCAAGAAGATCCTGATTTGCACAATAGTGTAAAGTATCTGAAGGATCCAAAATGAAGAAACAACCATGGTTGATCATCAATTCGTTAACAGTTATTTGTGATGCAAAGAACATAATTGGTACGTTTTTGTGCGAGTGTAAAAGTTGAAGTACGAGTAGGAGAC
>JAWWLR010000002.1:74039683-74062772 GCA_035041075.1 Acraspis erinacei
TAGAAAGAAAGGAAAGATAATGAGCGTTTACAGGAAAGGTATATAAGGTGGAAATTAGGGGTAGATTAGAGGACGCTAGGATATATGGCGAGATAAGAACCGCAAACGGATAAATTAAGTATTAGAGCAGGAAAGGGGACATGGAAGTTTGAGACGAAACTTAGGGAGGGAAAGGGAGGGGCGTTAGCGAGAAAGTGTTTGATGGAGGTAGAAGAGAGGAGAGGGATGACGATAGAATTATCGAGATGGAAAGAAGAAAGTAGGAAGTTCTTGAATGCTAGAGACATAGAAGACGGGACTGGAGTAAACTATGAAGAATTGGAAAAAAGGACAGGAAAGAAAATTAATAGATAGATGGGAGATGATTGAGGAATCAAAATACAATAAATGGTATAAGATGATAAAAACCGAAGGTTTACCAAAGTATTAAGAAAGGGGATGAGAAGAGTGAAGTAGGACCAGAATAGCAAGATTTACATTGGGAAACGAGGCAAGAGAGAGGAGGTATTGAGGAAAGGAAAAGAACAGAAAGTGTAGAATATTTGAATGGGAGGAGGAAACATGAGAGCACGTATGGGAAGAATGTAGGAGAGGAATGGAAGATGAAGGAAGCTGGCAAGAGAATGTGGTTAAGATTTTCGGGGAGGATGGATTAGGAGAAGAATGGATGAAGGAGTTGGAGGGTGCTAGACGAGAGAATGAGAGTGAATGAAAGAATGCATGTGAAGAAACGGGAAAGTGGAGGACAAACAAGTGAAAGAATAATGAAACGCAAGTCTTTAGATTAGAATCGTAAAGATTGATGCGTTTGCGTTCTCACTCTCTCTCTCTCTCTCTTTCTCTCTCTCACTTGCACTTGCACTTTAGCTTTCGATCGCTCACTCCCTCAATCGCTTGCTATCAAATCCTAAATTGCGCTATCACCGGATATAGAGATAAGGAACTAAATATAAAACTTCATGTACATAGGTTTCTTAATTGCGTCATAAGATTTTTTTCTTCAAATTTTGAAAAAGCTGTAACTTTTTGAATTTGTACCTAATCGAAAAATTTAACTGAGATATTTCCTAAATATATTTGATATATAGTGAAGAATTTAAATGAAATTTGCTAATCTATAAGAAATTTTTTTTCTATTTTTCTGAATATTTTCTAAATTTTCAAAAGTATAAAAGTTTTATGATTTCCAACGAAATTGAAAATTTTATTTGCATAATTTGCAAGTCTTCTACCCATCTATGAAAAACTTTGATACAAATGTCTGGATCGCGAAATCTCTCTGCATATATCTTAGTTCTCCCTCTCACCATTTTTCCTTTCCCATTTTTCTTTCTCCTTTCTCATTCCACTTTTCCATTTCCATTGCCTCTTTTCCCTTTTCAACCGTTTCCTTTTCTCATCTTCCCCTTCTCTTTTCCCATTACCCATTTCCTTTTTACTCTTTTCCATTTCCTCTTAATATTACCCTTCCCCTTTACCCCTTTCTCACCCCCCTGCATTTTCATTTCGCCTTTCCTGATCCCCATTACCGCATTCCTTTCCTCTTTAGCGCTTAGACAATTTCCCAGTTTCTTATTTCTTGATGCCCCCGTTCCCTTTACCCTTTTTTCCTATTTCCCCCTTTCAAATTTCCGCCTTTTCGTTTCCCCCTTCCCTTTTCACCCTTTCCGGTTTCTAATTGTTGCTTCCCTTTTCCTTTCCCCATTCCCTTTTAATGTTTCACATTCCTCTTTTTCCTTCCCCTTTTAATATTTCTGTTATTCATCCTTTCCACGTTCCCTTCAACCTTTTTCTCTTTCTCCTATTATCCTTTTTTCTTTTCCCCTTTACATTTTCACCCTTTCCCCGTTCTAATTTTACCCTTACCTTTTCCCTTTCCTCGTCCGCCTTTGCCGTTTCCCCTTTCCCTATTCGAACTTTCGCTTCCACCTTTATCCATTTCCCCCTATCTTCCCCTTTTATTTTTCTCTTTTACCCTTTTACAATTTCCCCTTTTCATTTTCCTTTTCACCATTTTCGGTTTCTCATTTTCTTCTTTCCTTTTCTTCTTCCTATTACCTTATTTTTGCCCCTTGCCCCTTCCCCATTTCAACCTTTGCAAGTTTCATTCACCCTTTTTCTTTCTCCCATTCAACTTTTTCCTTTTTCCTTTTCCATTTCCGCCTTTTTCTTTTACTATTTCCTCCTTTTTCCCTTTTCTCTTTTGTAAATATTTAATTATCAAAGGGTTTAGAGAAAAAGCACTTCAATTTGCATCATATGATATTATCGCTTCTGCCGGATGTCCAAATTGTGTGTTGCAGTGCATGTATAGCGGGCGTAAAACTTTTATGTAGCGGGCGTAACGTTTTTCAAGTAGTAGGCGTCGGAAAAAAAATAATTTTATACATTTTTTGTGAATAGATAATGAAAATGTTTAAAAAAAATGTTTAATCAAAAATTGACCCAGATTTTACAAACCTATCCAAGATATTCGTAATCAGGGGCCTCTTTTGACCTTTTGGAAAAGTTATCTCAGGGACCTCGACAGATTGCATTTAAAACTTTAAAAAATGTCTAAAATAGGCATGAACAAAATTCACGGTAAATTTCACAAAAACTCAACGAAATTCCAAAGAATTTATAAATGGCCGAAGAATTTAGGGTTGGATAGAATAGATGAAATTTGGAATTGAAATTTTTGACAAGAAATGAGGCTAACTAAAAAATTAAAGAGGATTCTAAAGAATTCATAGTAATTAAAAATAATTCAGGGTGAATTTGAAATTAATTTAAATGAGTTAACAAAAATGCTATGATTTTCATACAAAATGAAGATAAATTTGAAACAATTCAAGCGAATAAGAATATGATCAAATTCAAAAGATTTACAATTAAATTGGATATACCTTATGGTGGATTCGAAAAAAATGAAAATCCAAAAAAGGTCGACTAAATGCACTGAATTTCAAGGAAATTTCCTAGAATTCGTGCTAAATTCAATGGAATCTCTTTTTGAATACTATGAACAGACTTAAGGAGAATTTTTCTAATTAAAAAAAGCTGGTCCCAAGAATTTTTAAAATATGCTCACTTTTTGAATTTTTATCTAAAATGGCTGGCTAACGAAATTGACCTTCAGTTTAATACGCTAAAAGAGTATACCAAAGGCCAATCCAATCTATAAATTCTTTCGAAAGTTAAATTGATAATAAACCAAAAATCTACGGAGCCACAGACAGACGGAGAGACAGACAAAAATATTCGCAGACTCGTTTTTCGGGTTCAGGGGGCCTGAAAACCTGGAAAATTGACCAGAACTGGGTGGGGAGGGGGTCAAATTTGACACAAATATAATGTAAAAATTAAAAATTAAAAGTTAATATATTAGAAAGATGATCTTTCACAAAAAAAAACGAGAAAATAAATGTAGAATTCCGGTGAATATTGTTGAATTAATTAATAAATTTTCTATTCAAATGAAAATAGTACTATAAAAATACCTGGTATGGAATTCAAATTCACAATGCAAACTAACATTCATTTCTAACCGCACTTAAATTATTTAACAGTTCAAGGGGCGGGGGGGGGGGTAAATGTTAATATTTTGTTGTTGAAATTTGTCTTTTTGGTTTCAAAATTCACTATTCTGAGTAGAATTTTTCTTTTCTTTTGACAAATATTTGGCAGAAAATTAAAGTATTGTTTTCAATTCTTATTTAGATGTTCGGCAATGAACTGGAATCTTCATTGGATAAAAATTTTATTTTCTTTTTATAAAAATTTTTCTGGATGAAAATTCAAGTTTAAAGAAATATATATTTTTTTTAATTAAAACTTCATCCGCTTTAAGAAAAATGTTATCTTCCTCGGATAAAACTGCAACTTTAAAGTTAAAAATTCGACAGCTTTGTTGTAAATTTTCCTATTTCGTAGGAAATTTACTTTTTGTTTAAAATTTATATTTTCTTGTTGAAATGTTTGTCTTTTTTTATTTTTTTAAATTATTTGTTTTAGTAAAAATTTCATCTTTCATGGATAAGAATTCAACTATATGGTATACAATTGAACTATTTTGTTACAAATAATTATTTTTGGTTAAAAAAATTCGTTTTTTGTATTTAAAATTCAAATATTATCGTAGAAACTTATTTTTTGTTACAAAATTTATGTTTTGATTTTGAGAGTCAAGTGGAATCTTTTCTTGAATGAAAAATCTAATATTTTCTGAAAACTTGTTTTTTAAAAAAATAAATGCAACTATTTGATACAGAATTCAACACTTTTGTTAAAAATTCACCCTTTTGTTAAAAATTCATCTTTTTGGATTTAAAACTCAATTTTTTCGAAAAAACTTATTTTTTTGTTTACAAATTCATATTTTGATCATGAGAACTCAACTGATATCCTTCGTAACAGAAAAATCAGTTCATTTTTTTGAAAATTTATCTTTTTCATTTAAAAATTCATCTGTTTTAGTAGAACTTAAATTTTTTTATGAAAGAGAAACTTTTTGGTTGAAGATTATTATTCTTTCCTTGATTATTCAACTTTTTTTTTGAAGATTTGATTGAATCACTTTACTAAGAAATATTTTTTAAAGATTTTGTAGAAAATTAATCTTTTTAATTGAAAATTCAACTTACATTATTTATGATTTATTGATTTTTTTATTTGGAAAATGAAAAGTTTGAAAATTTAATTAGTTTTACATTTTTTAAAGATTGACCTTTTTTATTTAGAAATTCTCCTTTTTTGCTAAAATAATAATTGTCTGGTCTAGAAATTGCATGTTTGTGGGGTAAAAATGCATTAGATTCGTGGTAAGTAAACTTTTTGATGAATTAATTTTTTTTAATTCAATTTTTGTAGGGAAAATTCGTCTTCTGGCTTGAAGGTTTAACAATTTAGAAAAACTTTTATATATTTCATGAGTGGAAAATCTTTATTTGCGAAAATTCATCATTTTGGCATAATTTTTTTTTATAAATTTCGTCTTTTTTATTGAAATATAAAAAAAGTATTCAATTTTTATCAAAACAAATTTAGTTATTTATACATTTTAGTGCAACTTTTTTCGTTTTTCCATAAATTAAATTTGTTTATTTTCAGTATAATTTTTTAAGATTTCAACAGAAAATACACAATCTTGATAGGTGGTTTTAAGAAAATTCGTAGATATAATTTAGGCGAAAAATGTATAATTTATGTATATTTATAATTTATAAATGAGTTTATAAATTTATAAATTTAGGATTTATAATTTAGGAGAAAAATAGCTAGTGTCGTTTTTCAAAAGGTTAGTTTTTTCAATTTGAATGTATTTTGCTAACAAAAGTTTATTACAAATTTGTATATTTTTTTAATCCACTATTTTTTCCCCTTTATCTCTTCTTGTACCTTGCATCGTTTTTTCAACAATTTGATTTTTTTATTGTGAATTTTTTTTGCGATTAAAACAAAAACTAGGAATTTTTATGAAAAATTATGAATAACAAATTTTTAGCTCTTTTTTAATGTCAAAATTTTGTATTACCAGTTTTTTGTAACTTGCATCGTTTTCTACAAATTTAAATTCTGTTTTTAACGAATAAAGCAAAAAATTCGTGCCCTATAAAAAAGTTAATAGTAATTAAAAATTCTACGATTATTTTGAAAATAATTATTTAGTTGAAAATTCAATTACTTTGTTAAATTTGTTTTTGAAAACTTATCCTGTTGGGTTAAAATTCATATTTCTTGGTAGAAATTAAACTTATTTGTGGCAAATTAAAATTTTTATTTTGAAAATGCAACGGTCTTCTAAAAAATGCATCCTTTTACTTCAAAAAGTAACTTTTTCGTTAAAAATGAAACTGTTTTTGGTTGTACTATTTTCATTTTTTTTCGAAAGTCGACCATTTGATCGAAAATTCACTTTTGTAATTCGAAACTACAACCCTTTGTTTATTTATTAACTTTTATTTAATTTAATTTTTTTGGGTTAAAAATCATCTTTTTTCGGTTAAAATTTTAATTATTTTATTAAAAAATCGTCTTTTATGATTGAATTCTACGGCTCTTTATTTCATTTATTTTTTAATTTTTTGAAATGTTATGTACTTGGTTGAAAGTAAAACTGTAAGGTAGATAGTTTTTTTTTCGAAAATTCTTTGCCTTGGGTAGACAATTAGTTTAAAAAAAATTTCTTGAGAACTCAAGTATTTAGTAGGAATCTTGTCTTTTTTAGTTGAATTAAACCAGTTGAAAATTATTTTTTTAGTTTAAAATTTAATGATTCCATTTCTAGTTGACATTTTATCTTTTTCAGTACAATAGTCAACTCTTTAGTTGAGAATTTGTGTATTTTGTTGAATATTTGTTTGTTATATTTGTTTAGATTTGTTTGTTATAAGATCCTCCTTTTTGGTTGTATTCAACTGGTTCAAAATTCACTTTTTTAAATTAACTGAAAATTTAAAGATTCCATTTTTGATTGAACACTTTTATTTTGGTTTAAAATTTAAACAATTGTTCGAATATTCATGTATTTGGTGGGAAATTGGTTTTTTTGACTGAAAGATAATTGATTAAAAATTGGACGATTTGATTGAGAGATTAATTATTATGTTGCAAATCTACCTATTTTGTTTGAGTTATCATTTTTTGTACCTAAATTTAACTATTTTGTTGAAAATTGATACTTTTTGGATGTAAGTTCAAATATAGATTTAAATTATCAAACGTAAAGTTAATTTATTATATTTTTTATTAAATTTTTTTACAGGATATCTGTATTATCAACATATCCGGCAATCCGAAGTTCTGTGGTTCGATTCCCAGCGGAGCGATTGTTTGAAGATCTTTTTTCAGCAAAATAAAATTCAGAAAAATTTGTTTTAATCCAAAATTCAATTAATTTGTGGAAAATTTATCGAGTTGTTAGAAGTTCATATTTTGGTAGAAAATTGATATTTTTAATTGAAAATCCATATTTGTGAGATTAAAATGTAGCGAGTTAATTGTAAACTCAACTATTGAGTTAAAAGATTAATAATCTTGTTAAAAAATTTCCCTATTTTATTAAATTCATCTTTTGTGGTATGAACTTTAATAGCTTTGTTGAAAAATTCTTCAGTTAAATTAAAAATTAATTATTCTTTATTGAACTTCATTTTTTCTGTCAAAAATTAAAAATAATATTTTATGAGGTATGGCGTACAGAGAGCATTTTTATAAGGCATAACTTCGAGTTGATAAGGGCTGATCATAAATTACTTTTACTACTTAAGGGAGACTAGCTCTGGCTGCTCTATTACCTGCGTTATTACTCATGCTTTCACTATTATTATAGCACCATGCTTCATATTGTCTTGATTTACTTCAGAGAAAGGGCCATAAAAATATCTATAGCTGCTTTAACTGCTTCAATGTTCACGCATCGCACAGTTTTTATTAAATTTTCCTTAAGGATATGTCTCATTTTTCTGTCATATTTTTTTAATAAACATTTATTATAAACCAGGGATGAGAAATAAATAGTTTCATTAAAATATTTTCTAGTCTTGTTACTGACACACCGTGTCTTCTAAGAGAGTTATCGAGCCTGATTTATAAAATAGGATGTCCATTTTTTTATAAATAAACAAATTTCACAAAAAAATGTCGATTTTTTAACAAATTCAATAAATAAATGCATTATTCGGGCTTTTGTCGGCGAATTTGCATTTTTTTTCAAAGTTTGTCCTTTTAGTTGGGAACTTTATGACAATTACAGCAAATTTCCTAACTAGTTAATAAATTTCATAATTTTTTAAATAAAAAATTTATTAAATAAATGCATAGATATGACATTTGTCGAAAGAAAAATTCGTTCTTTTGCAATGTACGTTTTCTTATTGGGAAGTTTATGACAATTTTAACAAATTAAAATTTTTTTTCATAAATCCTATGATTTTTTAAAACAAATTTAATAAACTACTGTATTATTCGGACATATTAATGGGGGGGGGGAGAACGGATAAATTTTATGATTTTTTATATAAATTTTATAAAAAAATGCATTATTGGGACATTTTTCGAAAGACAAATTCGTTTTTTTAGATGAAAACTTTATTAATTAGGAACTTCATGATAATTTAAAAAAAAAACTAATAATTTAATGATCAATTTTGTGATTTGTTAAACAATTTTATTTTAAAAAAATACATTATTAGGACACATCTCGACGGAAAAGTTTTTTCTTATGTCAGACTTTTTAATTGGGATCTAAATAACAAATTTAGCGAAATTCATGAATAGTTGATAAATCTTATGATTTTTTAAATTGAATTTAAGAAACAAATGCATCATTCGGGCATCCGTTGAACGAAAAATTCGTTTTTTCGATATTCGACTTTTTAATTCAGAACTTCATGGTATATTTCCCAAAATTCATAACAAGTCTATACATGTTTTGATTTTTTAAACAAATTTAGTAAACAAAAACATTCCTCCAGCATCTGTGGACGGAAAAATTAGTTTTTTTTGTTTGGTTACTTAGAAACTTCATGATAATTTTTTTATTAATCTTATGAATTTTTAAACGAATTTTATAAACAAATGCATTCTTCGACCATCTGTGGAAGGAGAAATTAGTTTTTTTGTTTTGATAATTAAGAATTGAATGATAATTGTTTTTATTAATCTTCTGATTAAAAAAAATCATTAAACAGATGCATTATTCGGGTATTTGACAGCAATTTTCTTTTTAATGCTAGTCCTTTCAGTAGGAAACATGATAACAATTTCAGCAAACTTCATAACTAGTTGATAAATTTTATGATTTTTTAAACAAATTTAATAAACAGATGAATTATTTGGGCATTTGTAGAAAGAAAAATTCGTTTTTTCGGTGATACTTTTTTAAATAAGGAAATTTATGATAATTTCACAAAAATTAATAATTTATTGATCAATTTTCTGATTTGTTAAACTATATTAATAAACAAATACATTACTAGGGCATTTGTCGACGGATTTTTGTTATGTCCGACTTTTTAATTCTATTTTCACAGATTGTGGAGTAATATCTATACTTATCGACAGTAACTACTCTGCTGATAATACAGATTTCCTTATATTAATCGTATCACAAATGTAGGAGCTGACTTGAGATAGCGTGTCTTTCTGAAAAAAGGATTATTCTTTCGAAATCTCTAATAGCCTAATGGGAAAGCACCCAGCTGGCTATCGGAAGTTATGTGGTTCGATTCCCAGTGGAGCGAAGCTAGAAGATCTTTTTTCGGAAAAATAAAATTAAAATTTTTTAAATATTTATTTTACATCTTATTAAAAATGACGATAATCATTTTCTGTTAATTAAAGAGTTAACCTGGTCGATAGGTTTGATTTATATTTCCACAGATTGTGGAGTGACATCTATACTGACCCATAATGACTAATCTACTGATAATACAGATTCCCTTAAACTAATCGTATCATAAATGTAACACATGAGTTGAGATAGCGTGTATTTCTGAACAAAGGATTCTTCATTTGAACTATCTAATAACCTAATGGGAAAGCAGCCAGCCGGCTATCAGAAGTTCTGTGGTTCAATTCCCAATGGAGCGAAGCTAGAAGATCTTCATTCAGTAAGATATAATTTAAATTTTTTAGAATTTATTTTTTATCTTATCATAAATTAAGTTAATTATTTTATATTATTTGAATAGTTAACTTGATGGATAGTTTTGATTTCTATTTCCACAGATAGTGTGACAATTTATTTCTAGGTGTCATAAGGTCAGCATCTGAACAAGAG
Source organism: Acraspis erinacei (assembly GCA_035041075.1). Taxonomy (NCBI): domain Eukaryota; kingdom Metazoa; phylum Arthropoda; class Insecta; order Hymenoptera; family Cynipidae; genus Acraspis; species Acraspis erinacei. Next base: position 74,049,447 of record JAWWLR010000002.1, read on the forward strand.
ACATCTTTCCTAATTAAAGGAAAATTGATGAAGGTGCTAATTAATAATTTAATGAACAAAGAAACTGATGAATATTCTTGTACTTTATTATATTTTATGATACATGGATATATGCTATGGTCGCTATCTCATGGATTAGAGGCATCAAGATTTTTTCCGAGATATTTACATTTCATTAGGGTTAGTCAATTTCAAGAAAAAAATTAATCACTGACTCAAGCGTACCACTTCAAAATTCTTTGGTATGGGACGACCCGAGCCCAATGGAGTTTCACGAATTATCTCTGGGGTCAAATCGAATACCTTTCCGGTTTCTATGTTTATACCCGCCCGTTTTCCATCCGCGTTAACTATTCCACGCAGAACTGTATTTTTTACCAGTATTGCGACGATGTCACCAGTGGATGTTGTTAGTACTTTTTGTTCCTCAGTTGGCATGGGTCTGTTGCCAAATAATCCTCTTCCCTGCAATTTAATTGACTTATCGGCAGGAAAAGTGTATTTTCGAATTTCAAATTCACGGCCCGGATTGTTCTTGGGAATAAGCCGGAGAAGCGCAAGGTCTTCAAGTTCAAATCCAAGTATGAGGAAAGCACGATGTCTCTTATGACTGAACCCGGTGGTGGCATGAAGAGAAGGCTCGGGTAGGGGCAAAGGTCTGACCGTAAAATTAGGTCTTTGAGGAGACCTAGACCTGGTACGAAGAGAAAGCTCTTCAGGAGAAACAGAACTTTCAGGAGAACGATGTCTTTTAGTTGAAGAAGAACAACTCAACTCTGCAACAAGAAAAAAAGGATTGAATTTTTTTAAACTAGACAATCATATGTTAATATGTCATAAACCCCATTTTTTAATCGTGTGAGTCAAGTTTGAAGGTCTTGAGGGCTGCTTGCCCTAGAAAACTTTTCGCAAATAAACCTCCAGCTTCTTTGTCTTCAAAATGGGATAGAAATTCTAGAAAAAGTAAACAGATACCTAAATTACCTTGATCTGAACCTAAATCTAATCCTAACCAACTGAGCTACCAAACCGCTTTACAGTGGGAAAAAATTATTTTTTCAGTTCAAAATAACGTATAGCCGACAAATATTGATCGATTTGAACCAAAAAAAAATTGAAAAAACATGCTAAGATTTCTAAGAGAGAAAATATAAGCGCCAATGATTTCCCTAAAGAATTACCTCCACCGCAAACAGCCATATATCTAATAATTCGAGAACACAACCCCAAACGAATCCTCAGGAAAGTCATTATGCCAATAATTTTGCTCCAACTAACTTTCCTAGAAACATCCTTAATGAAACCCTTCTACCCCTTAATCCTGGCAATTATATTCCAAACGCTGGAGCAGCAATATTCAAACCTAAGTTTCCTAAACCGTCCACAAGCCGCACTCAGAACTGCTCTAATCCTGACCAGGTGGGAAACAACTAAGCTTTGAGTTTGAAAATACAGTTGTACCCAGAATAATTACAGCATCAAACTGGAGGCAACCTGTAGAAAACTTAACAATAAAGAAAATCGTTATTCTGGAACTTCCTACGGATCTACATAAGGAACTAGTAGAGAATGAAGAAGATGTAATAAATATCTGACTAGATAAATGTTCCCTCATAGAATTTAATTTAGAAAACAAAGTTATAATAGGACTGGCAGACACAGGTAGCGAGGTCACCTGTATTTCAGAATCTTTCTATGAACAAAATGCAAATAATACAAGAAATATGAAAAACTACTAATCGTGGGTATGTCAATTATAGGCCACACTGGCTCAAGATCAGTTCGTTTTAAGACGCAATTATATTCAAAATTTACCTTGAGTGAATGGGAGGGATATTTTTTATTCATTGCTGTACCAAAACCCAACAAGGAGAGTATCTTGGGGGGCAAATATTCTTAAAAGGTTCAAATCAAAGATTGATTTTGAGGAAAATGTAGCAATATTGAAAGACGTAAAGAGCTCTTTTAAATCTCCTTGATAGACGAGGAAACTCAAAACATTAAAATAGTTATGGATTGGGATTATACGAATGAAATCTGCCATATTCAAGGGGTGGGTATAAACTGGATGTGCGCAGATAAATTTGTTGCTTACATGGGGGGAAGTAAGATTATTAATACGGTGGAACCCGAAGAAACTAAAAAATTATCAGTGGAAAAAATTATGAATAAATTAGAGGCAATTGATACTCTATCTGCTAATGAGAAGCAAAGTCGTGCAGAATACATTTTAAACCAATATTTTATCTGTCGCACATATCCAGTGCCCATGGCCCTCCGTAAACGCGTAGGAATGGAAATAGGTAGATTAATGAAAGCAGGCAAAATTCGACGATCCAACAGCCCATACATAAATCCTCTGGTAATTGTTACCAATAAAAATGGGCACATACGCCTTTTTTAGACGCTAGGAATTTAAATAATATATTAATCGATGATTACACAGGACCACAAAATGTTTTGAGAGTTTACTGGGACGTAGATAGGTGTACTATATGTTTTTTGGGTCACTAATCTCAAATCTGGTCACAGAATTGTGTTAGAATGTCACGATTTAGAGTAAAGTAAAAGAAAACGGGATTAAGAGCTTCGGGTTTACAGACGTAAGATTAACATATTTTTTACTCTTCGCTTCTTTACTTTTTCATACATCCTTCATTTACTCTACCACCCAAAAAGACTCGAGGCCACCAATGTCAAGCCTGCAAACCCCAAGCTCACAAACCCCAAATATAGCAACCGCAAGTCTTCTTTAAGCCCTGCGAAAACCTCAAATATACAAACCCCGAACCCTTACATAAAAAACACACCAACCTCAAGCTCTGCACAAACCCCAAACCCACACACCCTAACCCCACTTACCCCAAACATACTTACTCCAAGTCCACGCACCCTAAACACACCCACTTACTATGGACGATAAACAAGCAATTGACGATCAACTCAGACAATATACTGCTGAGACCAAATTTTTTCATGTACACAGCTTCACTTTAACGACAGAAAACTAATACTCTATTTTCAATCAATTCAAAAAAATTAATACAGATAATTGAAGGTTTGAAGGCATACGATTTTTAGGTTTGTGACTTGTGGGCTTAAGTTTGGGTTTCGGGGTGTATTAATTTAGGTTCGGGGTATTTGGGGTTGGCGTGTAACGGTTTGTGGTTTATAGATTTAGAGTATGTGGGTTTCAGCTGTGTGATTATGCAGTGTGTAGGTTTGAAGTTAAGGTTGTTGGAATTTAACGGTTGTGTAGATTTAGTCTGTATGAGTTTTGGGTGTGTAGATCGGGTTTTGTAGTTTTAGGGTAAATGAATGTGGGTTTCGAGTACTTGGGTTTCCTGGATTTGGAGTATGGGTTCTGTAGATTTGGGTTGTGTGGGTTTAGTGTGTGTGGATTTAAAGTGAGTGGGTTTACGGTGTGCAGGTTTGGGGTTTGTACAGAGGTTGAGGTTTAGGGATTTTGGATGTAAGGGTTTGAGGTGTATAGATTTGGGGTTTGTGCAGAGCTCGGGTTTGGTGGGTTTGGGGTATAAGGGTTTGGGGTGTGTAGATATGGGTTTTTTGCAGGGCTTGAGGTTGGTGGGCTTGTGTTTTAAGGGTTCAAGGTGTGCATATTTTGGTGTATGTTGGTTTGTGGGTTAAAAATGGGTAGGTTTGGCATTAGTGGGTTTGTTGTGTGTGGGTTTGGAGTGGGTGAGTTTGGAGCTTGTGAGTTTGAGGCTTACCAGCTTGTGGTTTCTGAGCTTCGGGTTTATAGACTTGCGGTTCGTACACTTGGGGTTTGTGAGCTAAGGTTATGTGACCTTGGGGTTCGTAGGCTTGCGATTGGTGTCCTCGGGATTTCTTGGTGGTAAAATGAAGGAAGCATGGATGAAAAAGTAAAGAAACGAAGATCAAAAATTATCCTAATCTAACGTTTGTAAATTTGAAGCTCTTTAGCCTGTTTTTTAATGAACTCTAAATACTGACGTGCTGGCAGAATTCAAAACAAAACATTTTGTGATCCTGCGTTATGAATGTTCCGAGCCAATGGACTCGATCTTCCAGTGTTGCGCAGGTATACAAAAAAATGTAGACACTCGACTTGGTTATGAGTTTCTGGCAGATTCCTCTTTATCCAGAATCCTGCAAGTACATCGCTTTTGTCTTTGAACTAAAATGTTACGAATTATGCAAAGCACTAGTCGGTCTCAAAACCAGCCACGCTGCACTCATAAGGGGACTAGACTTTGCTCTGAGAGGAATTGGAGATTTTGGAATGAACTTCGTTGACGATATATTATGCGTATCCACGTATGTTAATCAACAGTTCAAACAGCTGGATGAGTTTATTCGGCGGTTGGAAGAACACAACCTAACCATAAATTTCTAGAAATCTAACTGGTTCCGCCAGGAAGTTAAGTTTCTCGGGTATATCCTTACAGCAATAGGTATCGAGCCTGACCCTGATAATGGCAGATCGACTAAAAACTATCCTTGACCTTAGAAGGTTATGGAACTACGAGGTTTCGTAGGTTTAATAAATTTCGCTACGAAATTCTTAGTGGAGTATGCGAAGGAAATAGTTCCATTTGTGGAACTTCTCAAAAAGGGGGTGATATGGAACTGGAGCTCAGATATGGAACCAGCGATCATAAGAACTAAGGATCGGTTATGTACAAAAATTCTTCTCTACTACCCGGATTTATCCCAGCTTTTCTTTCTGCAAATTTATGCTAGAGATATGGCATTTGGCGCTGAGTAGAACCCTTAAAGGACCTGAAATTAATTATTTCATAACATAAAGGCATTGCGGGCCATCTTGTCGGCGTTGATGAAATTCCGATCTTTGGTTTATGGTACACGATTCATCTTAAAACCCGATCACAAAGCGCTTATCTTCGTACAAACTTGCAAATTAATCGCTTGAAGGCTCACAGGATGGATTTTAGCAATCCAAGACTACGCCTTCAATGTAGAATATTTCCAAGTAAAACTTAACGTCGTAGCTAGCGATTTGAGTAGAATTCCATCGAATCAGCATTGTGAAAGCTCCGTTGCTAATCAGGGTAAGGTATTCTGATACGATTTGGCAAAACGGCCATCGTCTAACCTTAGAAATGCTCTCCAAAACTTCGCTGCAGAGAAAATCCGCGATCCCATCTTACATCAAAAGATGCACAACGTTAAGGGAGGGGCTCACAAAGAAACAATATACGCGATAATCTTATACTTTGTACATAAATAAATAAGTAAACCTTTATTAACTTCGACAAGTGTTAAACACCCAATAGATGAGTGTCACATGTCCGGTCACGTAGGTCCTCTTAAATACTTTCGCATGCTGAATTAAATATTTCACTGCCCTAAATTCGCCAAAATAATTCGACAAAGGATATCTAGTTGTCCCTCATATAAACCTAATAAAGTAGCCAACCAAACATGCTTCTTCGAAATAATAAATGTGACACTATCCATATTAGGTAAACTACTTTCCATCGACTTTTACGGTCCTTTTCCTGTTACTAGAGGAGGGTTTAAATATGTACTCTCCACCATTCATACTTTTATTAAGTTCGAAAACATCTATCCCTTACGAAAGGAAACTAAAAAAAACCCGGTGAAGAAAATTAGGGAAGGTTATATTCCAAATTACGACAAACGTACTAAAATCATATGACACAATGAAAGTCAATTCACCCATAAAAACTGTATTGATGCCCTCAAGCAGGAGGATATCTAAATAACTTTCTCATCCATACGCCACCCACAAGGAAATATGGTGGAGCATATCCATCGGGAACTGTCTCGATTTTTCAGATATCTGCTGCGGGGAAATGGCAACTCATGGTGCAAGTGGGGCAAGATCATTGAGACATGTCTGAAGGAAACCCATCACGATACTACAGAATTCACCCCAATCGAGAGCTAATGTAAAACTAAACCGTCCCGTCTATGGGAAAAATTGTTGAAACTGCCCTCAAAACCTCCGGAGGTTCCCCACGATCGAATGATAGAGTTGGTGCGAAAACGCATCATCTATCCATCCATCATCATCTGTCCATTTAGCTACAGAACGCACTACGGCTACCTTCAATCATCCGACAACCAAGAAGTTCGAAGTGATAACGTCGAAGGGCCCCAAACCGGGGGTGATACGATTCCAAATGATGTATCCATGAAGACGCATAAAGATCCTAGATATTGTTCTAGCGAAAACGTATTATATCAGTAAATGCACCAAACCTCAGGCGAAGTGCGTCAAGACCCACTGGTGGACACGCGAAATAATAAACCGTTCAGAAACGCTCGGACAATTTTATCGATCCCTACCGTAAATGCTACCAAAAGAGGTCGCACGCAACCTCGACCCCTGAAACCTTTTACAAAAAAGATGCTGTTATCCAATTCCGTACCTACTCTGTTCATAAAATAATCCAGAACCGTAACGCTGTTCTCAATATCCTATCGGCACCTGAAAGAGATCTCATCACCATCCACAAATTCATCTACTACAGCGAACACTCCATCAAATTTTGCAAAAATTGTCCTTTACATATTCCGGTAATTGACTTTACAAATATAGAATAATATTATATCGGTACCCTACTATTTAAGGGTGACTCCTAGGTTTTATGTTAAAGCTTGAGTAATTTGTATAGAGATATAACCACTAACATAACAGAGAAAAATATAAATAAAAAAAAATGATACAAGCAAAAAGAATATTAATCTAAAAACAAACATAACAAATTACAAAAAGAAACATTCATAAGAAAAATTTGACGTGGAATTTCACTCTCATAACTCTTATACAGCTCCACGTCAGATTTAGGCGACTTTATTGCCACGTCACGTTTTGTTCAGTGTACAATTCCACGTTGGACAAACTCAATCTAAGTTTGGAATAAAATGGCAATAGGTACAACATTCATATTTCATGGCACAAATTTTGATTTGCTTATATATTAAATGAGACATATAAGAGTAAAGATATATAATATTATTATATTTACCAATAGAATTGACGACAATCACCAAGGATAAGATGAACGTTTGAACACTCGTCATCTTTTCTGATGAATATTCTTTTGCTTCAAAAAATTATATAATGCATATAGCTTCCAGTCCTCATCTGATAGATTTGAGGAGTCAAGGTTTTTATGAGATATTTATAGTTCCTAAGTGTTATCACAATTTATATCAGCTTTTCGGTTTTAGATAAGCCTTGTGTTTGAATGTAACATTAATTTAATAAATGCACCCGCCAGGGACAACCGGGCTCCAGTAATTTTTAAAAATTTTTACAGTAACTTACAAAGATATTTTTTAGCACCAAAATTCAATTATCTATTGTTTGTTTACAGATCGATATTTCTAAGAGTAATGAAAAAGTTTAGTACAATTAATGACAGGGTGGTAGTTTTAATTCAAGAAAAAAATTACAGGTAATTTCCCGGTTCCAACACATTTTTCAGTGCCAATCAAATTTTTAATAAAATTTGTTAGAAGTAACAAAAAGTAGACTGCAAATTAAATCACTCGAAGTCAACCTCTTGAATTTTAAACTATTGAAATTGAAGTTGAAAAGTTTTTTAATTCAAAAAGTTTTTATTTAAAAGCTCAATAATTTACACGTAGAAAATGGAAAGTACTAACAAATTCTAAAACAGTTCTTAAATTTAAGGTAAAATTATTTTTATTCTAAATAGTTTAAACATCCATTAAAAACTTTAAATTTCATTTCAAAATCATAAGAAATCTGGAAGCTGTTTTAAATTTATTTAAATCCTACAATTTTTAGAAATCCCTGAAAAAAAATCTTAAAATCTTCCAGAATATCCGCATTGTGTCGGCAAACATTTCGCTTAAATTATTTGAAATCAATTCAAGTTTAGAATTAATTTAAAATATGTTCCAACACCTTAAACACCAAAATTTAACAATTTCTCCTACAAATCAAACTTTTTTTTTAAATATCAATCAAAATTGTAACTTTCAAAATTTAAAAGCTCCTCGAATTAAAATATTTGAATTATTAACTTTACAGTTTGGAAATTATTAACTGTGAACGGATTTCGAATTGTTTTACCAAATAAATTATTGTTCCCTTTTAATGCTTAAAGTAAAGATTCATTTTTAAAATAATTTATTTATATTTACAGTTGATAAAATAAAAATGTTTCTTATCAGAAATCTTAAAGTTCCAACGATTTTCATTTCTAATTGTTTAAGACTAATTATTTAAAAAATGAATTATTTTAAAAAAATTTGTAATCGAACTTGAAAAAAATTTTCTTCTTATTATTTATAAAATTCCCGGTAAAAAATAAATTCACTGTAATTTTCCGGGGTTTCCTGTACTAGAAAAATTTCGGGCCATTTCCCAGAATCGATTTGTATATGAAAATAATTCTTTATTCTTTCAAAAATATACAGTTAAATTTTTCGGAAACTTTTTTTATCTAATCGAAAATATATTCGCCATTCGTTAAAAAATCCTCAATTTTCCATCAACTAGGCTAAACCGAAACTCTAGTTGCCAAGATGATGTTAAAACTCAATTACTTTATTTTATTTAAAATTAAAATTAACTTTTTTTCAATTTTTTCTTTCCGGTTTAAAAATTGAACCACTTCGGTAGAAATGGAACTACTTGCTAATAGTAAACTTTTTTGTTGAAAATTCATCTTTTAGGCTAAAAATTTCAAAAATTTCGTTCATTTTTGTAATCTGTTGTCTGAAGAATCTTTCTTCATTGAAAATCACAGACCTTTTTAAAAATTCCCTTTTTTTAAACATCGATCATTTGGTTAAAAGTTCAGCTCTTTGGTCAAAAACTGAAGTATTTTGTTTAAAATTGCCTTTTTCTAAATTTAAGTGTTCCATTTTTAATTTAAAATTCTTCTTTATTAGTTCACAATTAATTCATTGTAGTTAACCTATATCTTTAACAATAAAACATTAATCTTTTTGGTTACAAATTTAACTGCTTGGGGTAAAGTTTTAATTTTATAATAAAACTTAAAAACTTAGCACTGTATTTTATTAAAAAGACCGCTATTTAGTTATAAGTATTATTTTCCAAGAAAAAATCGAATTTTTGTTGCAACTAATTTTTTTTTTACATTTCTGCATACCTTTATCGTTAGAAACAAAGTAATAATAATGAAATTACACCCAAATCTCATTTTAGTAACTCGTGGTTTAGTAATTCCTGATACTGCTGGCCCATGTCGTTTCTGAGCTCGCGGGGAGAGAGACGGATGCGACTCTTGTCTGAAAAACGCCTGCAGTGTAGTGCCAAGGCGCAGTGCGCGGTTACTCAAATACATATGTTTCGCAATGTTATGCATTCCTCTTCGAATAGGTTCAGGCGGCCCTGACTGTTCACGTATATACTCCAATGTGTAGGTATTGATGCACTATGTTTAATTTTCCTAAATATGGAAATATACTTTTTGCCACTTTACGGAGTCTCCAGGGTAACGGAAGCGAAAGAGGCACATGTATGTATTTACCAGGCGCCCAAGGCCAGGGTAAATACATCATCGAGTCCGTCGTGAGAAATCCAACAAACAGTCATGGTCTCAAACGTACCACTTTAAAATTCTTTTTGATGACATTATTGTGGCCTAATGGAGTTTCACAGATCAATTCTGGGCTTAATTCGAACACCGTATCGCTTCTAATGTTTATTGCCACCCTTCTTCTTTCATTATTAAAAATTCTACGAAGAACTCTATTCTTTTAAGTACTGCAACGACATCACCAGTGGATGTGGCTAATACTAATTGTTCTTCTCTTGGCATGGGGCTGCAAGCAAACAGTCCATTTCTAAAAAAATGGATTGGTTTTCCGGTAGGAAAAGTGTATCTTCGAATTTCAAATCGCCGATGCGGATTGGCGTGGGGAATAAGCCGAAGATGTGCAATTTCGCTGAAGTCATATCCAAGTATTCGTAAAGACCTACGTCTGGCAGGAGACCTAGACCTTGAGCAAAAATGAGGATCAGCAGAAGGAAGGAGCCTTTCAGGAGAATGAGGCTTGGCATGGGGAGACCCGGAGCCAATACGAAGAGGAGGCTTATCAGGACCAAGAGGAGTCTGAGGAAACTGTTTGTCAGGGGAATAACCATTTCTGAAATGAGGAACGCCAGGAATAGGATCTCCATTAGGTAAACCGTCGAATTGTGAACTTCGTCCTGCAAGAAATAAAACAGGATTACATTTTTCTGAAAGTCACCAACTGTATACAATCGAACTCCAAAGATACGAGAAGTTTAGGTATCGGGAACTGCAAAGATATGATCGAGAAAGGGACACCGACTCTTGCGACCTTCACATTTCGGGGGTAATGCGTGAGAACGAACACAGGCTTACTACGCGCACGCGCACGTCAAATTCAAGGCATCGCGCCATCGCGCGCGCCTGACTCTGTAATAGGGTAGTGGTAGAGAGAAAAAAATTCCTTAAAAGAAACACTACATAAATACTACATGCTTACAACCAAATAGTATAAGTTAAAACAGATTTTTTTAAATTGCCGATAACATTCACTAGTTAAAACATAATTTTAGCGCGACTAAAATCAGAGAAAAATATGGAGAAGCTATTTCGGTTCAATTGAATTAACGATCTAAAGTCAACATTTTTTAGAGAAAAATGTGCAAACTGTAACTGTTCAATTTCTTGTAAATGCTTAAAGAGAAAATTCGTATGAGGTAATAATATTTCTCTATCCACAAAATTGTACATGATATGATTTGAAAAAAGATTTGTAAAACATTTAATTAGTCTTCCTGATGACATTGGATTTTGGAATCAATTAGTGATAATATGAATATCTAATCAACGTCACGTGCAAAATATGTATACTCTTATTTTGTTCTAATTTAAAGATAAATTGTAAATTTTTATGTTAAGAATTTAAAGTTTTGATAACTACATCCATATGTTGCCAAAATGTAACAATAAACACCAAATTAAATTTAAATCCTCATTTTCTAAACAGCCTAACCAGTTGAAGACAAAGAAAGATCATGGGTTGACAATTTTTACGGGTATTCAAACACCAACAGACATTATTGAAAAAAAAAGAAATAATTAATACTATCAAAAATTCAGAATCAGCTCTCCAATCGTCAGATCAACATAATAAACCTAAAAATAAAATTAGAGACAAAGTAGCTATGAATATTGATAACACTTTAAAGAGAAATGTTCTTATAGCTACAGTAGATAGAGAATTTTCAAACAAACTAAACAAGAGAAAGATCTTTTTGAAAAATAATCTCGATATCTTTTCACAAATTCTGACAAGGCAAACTCTCTGTTTGTTTAAAAAAATCTACATACAATTTAACAATGTTCAATTTGTTTTCTGACACATCCACTTACATTCTTGCAGATAAACCTACTTTGAGAAAATTACAGGCAAACATAGCAAAAATTAAAAAAAAAATCTTAATGAAGATAATAAAAAAAATACAGAGACCAAAATAATGAACTGACTTTAACTGACATAGTTTTAGGTAAATGTTATGGTCTCCCAAAAATTCATAAACAAGATGGTTCTGTTCGTCCTATTATTTCTCTTGTTAATAGCATTACAAACTTTTGGCTAAAATAATTTATGATGAATTAAAACATTGAATTTTTACCCTTACTTCACATTTTAATAACAGTTTTGAAATAAAAAAACTCAATGATATAAACATAGACGATAATTATGTTCTTCTTTCTCTTGATGTCAGCTCGTTATTTACAATGGTCTCTTGTTTTTTTCGGACAATTCTTATAAGAAAAGTTTACAATCTAATTTTGAACTGGAATAGAATAATATGAAAAAAAACTTGTTTCTCCTAAAAAAGAAAATAAGCAAATCTGTCTTCCATCTAGACAAACATGAAACAGAGGAAAGAAAAATGAGAAGAGAACGAACCAAATCCCCTTCCATCTCTTTTTCATTTCATGTACAAGATTTCGCTGATTTCAACAAATTTCATTCAAGAATTTCAAAGATTTTTACAAACATTCCAAAAAATTTCAAGAGATTTAATGAAGATTTCGAAAGATTTTTAATACTACACAAGTTTCACCAAATTTACAAAGATTTCAAAAGATTTTAAATAAATCAAAAAAAATTCAACAAATTTGAAATGATTTCAAACGAGAAATATAGATTTCGGGAGCAAAGATTCAAGAAAGTTTTCACAAATATTTTAAAAATTTCATAAAGAATTAAAGATGTCACAAAAAATTTCACAAAGATTAAAAAAGTTCTAAGATATAAAAGGTTTCAAGGACTAAACATTTTTTACAAATAAATCGGAAGATTTCAATGAATTTACAAAGATTTCGACAAATTTAAGAAGATTCCGCAAACAAATATTAAAGAAAGATTTTATAAAGAATTCAAAATATTATAAAAAAATTCAAAAAGCTTTAAAAATTTTTAAAGATATTTAAAGATTTCGTGGATTTCAAATATTTCCATGATTTGGCAGATTTTCAAATTCTAAAGATTCCAAAGATTTCATAACTATTACACAAAGATTATAAATACTTCATAAAAATTTGTGCGCATTTACAAAGATTTCAAAATATTTTTAAAAACTTGGGAAGGTTTCACACGAATACAAAATACTTCAGAAATTAACATATTAAAAAAATATTTCAAAAACATTCAAAAAATTTCATGTAGACTTGAAAATATGTCAAGAAGTTTCAAAAAGTTTTCAAAAATTTCAAAGTTATAAAAGATTTCAAGAAATTCAGAACCTTAAAAGGATTTTTAAGTTGTTTCGAAGATTATGATATACTCTTTTATATTATCCGAATTTTCAATCTCTAAAATTTAACTCTCAAGTACTAGAACGGGTCCAAGACACGCGAACATTTTTTTAAGCAGAGTTTGTTTTTGGTCAAAGAGTGTTCTAATTTTTTGCAAAATATTTATCAGACGCAATTAATTTTCATATCCTTTTTCACAATATTCACTTTTGCGAGACTCTGCGCTACAATTTAAAAAAAATGACACCAGGCCTATTTAAACCGGATACATTTCAGTTTGAAGTTTGCTCGGGTCTGCTGGACCTGTTCTAGGCGGAACGGAACATTTCGAGGTTCTAGCACCTTTGGACAAACTCAAACAAAGTTTGGAAGAAAATATAAATTGGGGGAGAAGGCAGAATGCATATCACAAATTCTGATTTTCATGAAAGTTACATAATACACATGAAGTTATAGATATATTATACTAGTATGACAAAAGATATATTTCGGGTTTCACTCGTGTACAAAACTAAGAATGTTGCCGACGTTTCGTGAACATTGCAGT
>JAWWLR010000002.1:74170638-74182902 GCA_035041075.1 Acraspis erinacei
GTTCTCTAGTCACCTCATTTCCACCTTCCATGTCTCCCTGTGTGATCTTTGTACCTTTCCCTTTCACCTTGCTATTCACCCCTCCAGGGAATTTTTTCAAGAGCGTAGTTTTTTTTTAAATTGCAATATCAAATGGAATAATACGCTCTTTTCTTTGAAATCAATTCTTTGACTGAAAATTCAGTTTGTTAAGTTTATTACAAGTGCAACTTGAACTATTTGTTAAAGTTTTCTTCGTTTTTTTGTTACTGAAAATTAATTTTCCTACTTAAAACATAAGTATTTAATATTTGGTTGAAAAATAATTTTTGGCTGAAAATTTTGTCCTTTTGTTATAGATCAATCTTCTGGGCTGAAAATAATTCTTTTTATGGAAAATTTAATGATTCTAGTTAAAGACGCATCGTTTTATTTAAAAATGCATGGTTTTCGTTACAAATTCAACTATTTAAGTTGACGAATAATTATTTTAGTTGAAAATTCGTAGCTTTGGTTGAAAGTCTTTGTTTGAAAATTGATATTTTTTTTGTTTGAAATTGAACTATTTGGTTAAAAACTTGTTTTATTTGTATTTTATAATGCAAATATTGTTTTTAACATTAATTTATTTTTAATTCTGACTAATTTTTTGTCTAAAATGGTAGAAAATCCATCGTGTTGGTTAAAAATAAAACTACTTTGTTCAAAATTGGAATATTTTCTCAAAAATTTATCTTTTTGTTTAAATTGTATTTATTCGAGATAAAGATTGATCATTTTAGTTGATAATTCATTACTTTTTTTGGAAATTTAACTGTTTAGTTAAAATTGGGTCTTCCTTAATTGAGAATTCAAATATTTTGTTAAAAATTCTAATATTTAATATAAAAATCGTCTTTCTTGCTATAAAATTAAGTTTCCTGTTTGAAAGTTAATTGTATAGTTTAAAAAAACTTTTTTTTGTTTGTTTAAAAATTCAAGTATTGCAATTAGCTCTTGATAATTTTAGTAATGAATTCATCATTTTAGTTGAAAATAAAACTATTTCGTTAAAGGCTAAATTAAATTTGTTTAAAAAATAAATCTGATTTTTTTGTGTAATCTGTTTTCAGAAGAAAGATTCATATTTCTTGAATAAAAATGAAATTCTTCGGTTGAGAATTCATAATTTTTTTAAATATTAATTTAAATATTCGACAGCTTTAGAAGAAATTACATCTTTCTTGGATAAAAATGCATCTAGTTACTATAAAATTCAACGATTTTGTTGAAAAATCATACTTTTTGTTTAAATTAAGTTGTTTAAAAAAGTCAGACTTTTTCTTTAAATTTAATATTTTGGAGTTGAGAAAGGATCTGTAGTCTTTTCTGATTAAAAACTACTAATTTAAAAAAAAATTAATTAAAAATGCACCTATTTTAAGAGAATTTTGGTCTTTATTGAATAAAAATGCAATTTTTTAGTTGATCATTAAACTGTTTTGTTAAAAAGGCTTAATGAATCTTTTCTAGTTCAAAGTTCAACTTAAAAAAAATGTTTTATTTTTTATTAAAAATTCATTTGTTTTAGTACTAATTTCATCTTTCTACGATAAAATTGAAAATGCAACTATTTTACAGGGAATTGAACTATTTTGTTATATTTTCGTCACTTTCTATAAAAAAAATCGTCTATTAGGATGGAAATTTTTGGTTTTTTGTCAAAAAAATCATATTTTGGTCTTGAAAAGTCAACTGGAATCTTTTTTGGATAAAAATTTAACTATATTTTTGAAATTTTTTTTATATAAATTCATCCGGTTTAAGAGAAATTTCATCTGTTCTGGACATGAATGCAAATATTTAGTAGAGAATTCAACAAGATTCTTAAAAAGTCCTTCTTTTTCGTTTAAAATTCGTGTTTTTGGATTCAAAATTCCATTTTTTTCGTGGGAACATATTTCTTGTTTAAAAAATCATATTTTGATCCTGAAAATTGAATTGAAATATTTTTTAACAAAAAATTCGACCATTTTTACCAAATTTATCTTTTAAATTTTAAAATTCACCTGTTTTAGTAGGAATATCATTTTGAAATGAAAATTAAACTTTTTGTTAAAAATTCTTCTTCTTGGTTTGAGTATTCAATTGTTTTGTTTGAAGGATTTGGTTGATTCAGTTTATTAAGAAATTATATTTTTGGTCTGAAAGATTTATATTTTTAATTGAAAATTCATCTCTTCGGTTGAAACTTTAACTATATTGGTGAAAATTAATCTTTTTAATTAATAATTCAACTACTTGGATAGAAGTTAAACTACATTGTTAAAATTTTAATTTTTGTTTGAATGCTTATGTCTTGGTTTGAAAATTTAACTGTTTAGTTGAAACGCCTTTTTTTGTTTAAAATTAATTTTTTATCTGAAAATCTAGCTTTCCCATTGTTTAAATATTGACCTTTTTTAGTTGAAAATGCTCCTGTTTTAGTAGAAAAAAATAATTTTTTTCGTAAAAAATGAATCTTCTAATTTACATTTTGTGTTGAAAAATAAAATATTTCCGTAAAAAATTTAACTATATTCTTCAAAATTTATGTTTTTTTTAAAATTAATTTCATTAACTGAAAGTATTAACTATTATATTATCATACTTAATTATATTTTATTTTTTTATGATAATTCAACTACTTAGTTGAAAGTTAAACTGCTTTGTTAGAAGCTCATTTTTTGATTTTAGATATATAATTTTCGTTAAAAATTAATGTTCTTAGTTAGAAATTTAACTACTTTGTGGAATATTTCAGTGTTTTCCTTTGGAAAAAACATAAGTTTTGATATTGAAAATATATTTAAAATATCATTAATTGGTTTTAAAATTAATGTATTTTGTTGTAGACTTTAATTTTTTGGTAGAAAATGATTTTTCGCAGTTGTCAATTCATGTGTTTGTTTAAAAATTCGAATATTTGGTGAACAATTCAATAATTTTGGAAAAATAAATTTTTGATGAAAATTCATTTTTTCTAGATGAAGATTAATTAACATTATTATTCATATTGATATTCATTAATTAAATAAGGTAAAATAAAAAGAGTATTTCGAGTTAAATAGGGACGACTAAAAAATGCAGAAAAATAAAATTCCCGAAACTGTAAAAATGCCCAATTAGGAAATGCCCAAATAATAAAATTCACGAGTAATAAAAGTGCCGGAAAATAAAAATACTTAATTGGAAAATTCCTGAATATTAAAATTAGAATTTTTTTATAAATATGTTTTATTTTTTACAAACATAATAATTAAATTGTATTTTTTCCATTATTTCTAATGTTTTAAATATCGAAAATTATGTTTTGGATTTAAAATAACAATAATTTTAAATAAAATAATTCTGGGTGACGAATTTTTTTAAATGTGCATAGTATTCAAAAAAATACAAAAAGCGTTCGCAAAAATCCAAATTGAAAGTTTTATTTATTTTTTTGAAAATCATTATAAGATATGATGAAAACAGTGGGTGATTTTTTGTTGTTTAGACGGGCAAATTTTGTCAAATTTAGAAGGTGTAAAAAAAATCCTATTTTCAAGTTTAAAAATGAGAATTTATCTTGCAGCTATTAAATTCATTTTGACCATATTTGCCCCTTGAACCCTAAAAAAGCAACATATGTTTGCATCGTACCTTATAGCGATTTTCAAAAAAATATATGTAAATTTAAAATTTTTATTTTTCCGAAAGCTTTTTGTATTTTTTTAAATACTATGGACATTAAAAAAGTGGGTCTTCCAGAAATATTTTATTAAATATTATTGTTATTTTAACAATAATTTTCGAAAATATAAACAATAAAAATATTTTATTTTAATTTAATTATTTTATTTGTAATCAATAAAAGATATTTATTAAAAAAATTGTAATTGTTTAAATTCAGCAATTTTACAATTGGGGAAACTTCCAATTCGTATATTTTATAATTCGACAATTTTCTATCGAGAATTTTGTAATTCGGGAATTTCTCAATTCGGTAATTTACAATAATGAAATTTTTTATTTTTAAATTATTTTTAATGTTTTAAATTGTAAAAATTACGTTTTGAATTTAAAAAAACAATAATTTTTAAATACAATAATGCTGGGTGAAGAATTTTTTTAATGTGCTTAATTCTTTCAATATATTTAATGGTATTTTATAAAAATACAAAAAGCGTTCGAAAAAATCGAATTTCAAATTTATAGCGGTTTTCAAAAAAATATATGTAAATTTAAAATTTGATTTTTGCGAATGCTTTTTGTATTTGGTTAAATACAATGCACATTAAGAAAGTGGGTCATACAGAAATATTTTATTTAAAAAATTGTAATTGTTTAAATTCGGCAATTTTACAATTGAGGAAATTTCCAATTCGGATACTTTATAATAAGACAATTTTCTATCGGGAATTTTCCAATTCGGTAATTTTATTAACTGCCGGGAATTTTATTATTCGGGAATTTTCTAATTCGGCAATATTATAAACTTTCGTAAAATTTATCATTAGGAAATTTTTTATTTTTCGGAAATTTTGTTATTCACGAATCTTAATATTCGAGAATTTTCCAATTCGGTAATTTTATTTTTGGGCAATTTTATTACTCGTCAATATTATTTTTGGGCAATTTTATTATTCGCGAATTTTATTATTCGGGAAATATCCAATTCGGGAATTATACAGTGTCGGGAATTTTATTTTTCGGGATTTTTCAGTCGTCCCGTTCCCGAAAAAAAATTCTCGAATTATAAAATATCCTAATTGGAAAATTCCAGAATTTAAAAAATTACAATTTTTTATAGCTAAGTTTTATTGATTACAAGTACATACAATGATAAATATTTATTTTTTGAACTTATTTTTAAAGTTTAAAATTTCTAAAATTATTCTTTGAATTAAAAATAACAATAAATTTAAATAAAATATATCTCGGTCAATATTTTTTTAATGTGCATAGTATTTTAAAAAATACAAAAAGCTTTCGTAATAATCAAATTTTATATTTATATATATATTTGTTTGAAAATCGTTTTGAGGTATGATGAACACAGTGGGTGATTTTTTTGGGGGTTCACTTTGTATTTTTTGTAAATAATACTATGCGAATTGAAAAAAATGTATCATTCAGAAATATTTTATTAAAAAGTATTGTTATTTTAAATTCAAACAATAATTTTCGAAATTTTAAACATTAAAAATTATTGCATAAAAAATAATACAAATTTCATTGTATTTGTAATCAATAAAACATATTTATGAAAAAATGTAAATATTGTTTAAATTCGGGAATTTTCCAATTCGGATATTTCATAATTCGACAATTTCCTGTCGTTCATTTTATTATTCGGTAATTTGAAAATTCGGTAATATTATTAAATGCCGGCCATTTTATTATTCTCGCCGAAGGTCGAAGTCTTGATTTGAGGCTAGAATTTTTCAGTGTATTCTTCTTACTCAAAAAAAAAATTATTTTCTTAAACCTTCCAAAGAAACATTCCATTTTTTTTTAATACTGAAAAAGCGTAAATTTCTCGAAAAAACTAAAATGTGAATTTTTATTCTTTTTTCTCGTAAATTTTTTCTCGCTAATTTTTCCAAATATGAAGATTCTCTTTTTAAACATTCCTGGTTCTGTGTCTTTTAAAATGACACTGTCTCCCAGTCCAACAGCCTCAATTTATTTTTTTTTCAAGGCAAATCGAAATTTTAATATTAAAATAAGAGTATAATGTGGGTCATTTTATCTCAGCAAGTCATTTTTGTCAAAATCTCTTCACATTTTTTTAAATGTTAAACATTTCAGTTAGAGGTACGAATTTTTATCATTATTTGACCTAACTTTAAGACGTATACTAATCTTCACGTGATTTGATAATTTTTTTTATCTACAAGGTTCCATCTTATTTGGTGATAAATATTTCACAATTCTTAACCGACTTTCTTCTTCTGAAGCCCCACATTGTCAATGTATTTTTCTCCTAAAAAATTCTTTAAAAGTAATTGCTTTGTCCAATCAAAAGTAAAATTTAAACAATTACAAATTATTCAAACAAAGAATTCTCGGAACTTTAACAAGTAATTTGTATGCTTCTTGAGGAAGAATTTTACGAAACTTAATACTATTTTTTTTAATTAATTTTAAAAATTAAAGATTGAATTTTGTCAAAAAACCATCTGCGACTTTGTCTTAATTTTTTTAGATGTAAAGTAAGAGGAAAAAATTCTGAGAGTTTCGTCTTCGCTACGTTGTTCCATTATATAGAAAAACTTATTTAATTTTATTATGAAATAAATTTGATAAAATATTAATAGGATGTTTTTGAACATTTTTCGGTTTACGATACTTTCACATAAAAGACCTTAAATTTAATATATTTGTAAATTAAACACGCATTTTAAAGCCTTCATTTACCTAAAATTATAATTTTCCAAATTCTTGATCACTGAACATTTTATTATTTTATTTTTGGCTCTACAGTGATATCTTTTTGTAGAAAGTTTTGTAGAAAATTTCGTGAAAGTATGAAAAGAAGTTTAAATAATATCAAGATGATCCATAACTTATTAATTAAATTTAATTTAATAAATTAAATTTAATGAATTTAAAGGCCGCGAGTTGCAGATGATTTCGTAACTCGAATAATGCATAAGGTACTTTTTTGCTGCTCGAAAAGAAAGCGCTAGATTTTAACTTTTTAAATATACGCTTTTTTAAAACACATTTTTTGCTCCTCACAAATAAAGTACCGGATTTTCTTGCTACTCGAAATTAAAATACTAGATTATTCCGCTGCTTCAATGATAGATTCCCATTTTTTTCCTCGACATTAAAGTACCGGATTTTTCTGCTACTCAAATTCGAATTTGTAGATTAATCTACTAAGCGAAGAAAAGATTAAAAATACACTTTTTGAAAATAGATTTTTTTCCCTTCAAAAATGAAGCACTGGATATTTTTGCCACTCGAAGTTAAATTTCTAGATTATTCTGCTTCTTCAATAATAGATTTTCGATTGTTTTGGTCCTCGGCATTAAAGTAAGGTATTTTTTTGATACTGAAATTCGAATTTGTGGATTAATCTGCTGCGCGAATAATAGATTCCCGATTTTTTTGCTTTTTGAAAAAAATAAGTGAATTGATTTCTACTCTAATTCGAATTTTTAGATTATTTTTCTAACTCTAACATACAATTTTGAAAAATAAACTTTTTAAAAATACACCTTTTTTAAATAGATTTTTTGCTCCTCAAGAATAGAATACCGGTTATTTTTGCTACTCGAATTTAAAGTTCTAGCTTATTCTGCTATTCCAATAATACATTCCCGTTTTTTTCTCCTCGACATTAAAGTACCGGATTTTTTTTTACTCAAATTCGAATTTGTAAGGTAATCTGCTACGCGAATAATAGATTCCCGATTTTTTTCTCTTGGAAAATAAAGTACTGAATTGATTTCTACTTTGATTTGATATTCTACATTATTCTGCTAATTGTAAAATATACTATTTAAAAATACGCTTCTTTAAAATATATTTTTTTCTCTTGAAAAATAAAGTACCGGATTTTTTTACTACACAAATTTAAAGTTCTAGATTATTCTGCTACTTCAATAATAGATTGGTACTTTTATTTTCTCCTCGACTTTAAATTACGGTATTTTTTTGATACTCAAAATTTGTAGTTTAATATGCTTCGCGAATAATAGATTCTCCATTTTTTTCCTAGGAAATAAAATATTGCATTGATTTCCACTCTGATTCGAAATTCTAGATTGATCTGCTAACTGCTACATACACTTTTTTTTAAATAGATTTCTTAAATTAAACTGATAATGTATTCATTTTCCGTTGAGGATATACCTATTTGTTTAAAATTTCGTTTTTTTGTTTCTACTAAAATTGATTTTAAAAATTTTGTCTGTCTGTTTTTGGTAAAAAAGTTATTGTTTTGAAAATTAAATTATTTGTTTTCAAATTGAATTTACTGCTTGCAAATTCAAATATTTTGATGAAACTTCAACTGTGTGATTTAAAATGCATGTATTTTGTTGAGATTTCATCTTTTTTGGAAGAAGCTTAGTCTTCTTGTTACCGAGACGAAGGAGGAAAAGAATTGAAGAATACCTCACATGAAGGGAGAGGAAAATAAGATGGCAAATAGAGCAGAGGGTTTGGGTAGAGAGGAAAAAGGGGTACATAGTGTGGATAGTGAGAACTAGGTTATGGACAAATGGAGTGGAATGGTTCTAGGATGAAGAATTAGAAGAAATAAGGAAAAAGGAAAAAGCTTTGAGACATATAGGGGGACGGAGACGAAAGATAGTTTGGTTTGAGGCGGCATGGGGAAACGAGTGGCAAGGGCGGAAAAGATTTGAATTTGAGAATAATGTGATGGGCCAAGTATGGGGTACAGGAAAGATAAGGTTCAAGGACGATTCGAGAATGAGGGTCTGGTTGTTTGATGCGTTGGTCTGCGCGGTGTTGGGTTATGGAGTGGAGATCTGGGGATGTAAGAAACATAGGAAAGTAGTGAAAATGCATGAGCGTTTTTTGAGATGGGTAAAGGGGGGTCAGCTGGAGTTTTCCAGGATACATATTAAGATAAGAATTAGGGAGGGGAGCAGAATAACACATGCATGTTTGGGCGAAATTCGGAACAATGAGGTGAGATGCAATTTGGGAAATTCAAAATAGGAGGAAGAAAAGAGAAAAATGAGAAGGGTTTTGTTATATACGAGAAGGGTTTATGAAGTGGCAGGATATAGAGTTAGAGCTATTAGTGAAACCAGGTGAAGAGAGATGCACAAAGATTATAGATTCGAGGTACAATATATTCATGAATATGCTTGTCATCATATTCATATTAATGAAGATGATGACAAGCTAAGTGTAATAATGACCTTCCAAGCTTACGTTCCGAAATCACGCACGTAACATTGCTTGGTCCTGAATTAGAAGCCGCAGTGTCAAAGCACATGCTAACAACCTCAACAGCAAGCTTCCAATCTTCAAGAAATTTTATAATGGCATTTGCTTGCGCTTCTGCGGCCCCCTTCTGAAGCTTATGAAGTCCTAGTAACTCATCCATCACTGCGCTGGTTACTAGAAGTCCAAAACGATTAGCTTTCTGATTCTTGCTGCGCAATTCCGGAAGAAGCTGCCCATCCCACTGCACAAATAATTTTGTCAAGTTGGTATTTGAAACCTCAAATTTTACTTTTGCAGTTGCTGTAATATTTTCTCGGAACGAAATACGGCTTCTCCGTATACTCCTTCTCTACTGACATATACGTTGTCCAAGTCATGTCCTAAACTTTTCAAAACCCCAGATAAAATTCGAGCACCTCTTCTGTCACTTATATTTGTGCTACCAAATTCATATATAAATCTCGATTAATTAGTTGTTTTTTGTGTTCATTTTTTTGCGTAAGTATTCAAAGAATCTGAAAGAAATTAATATATAGAAGTAACAAGATTTATTATTGGCTGTTAGGAGTTACAACTTTTTCGGCGAAGTAAGTTGATCGAAAGTTATCCAGGTTTTCTATATTAGAAATGTGCAAGAAATTTGCACCTAAATTTTGCTGTTTTGAAAAAACAGTACTTATGTTGGATTGTGTTTCAACTAAAGAGTTGAATTTTTAAACGAAAAGGATGTCTTTTTTACAACAATGGATCAATTTTCAAACAAACAGTTACATTTCTACCAAAAAAGATGAGATTTTGACTAAAACAGATTAATTTTGAAATAAAAAATAGCTGATACTTTTCAACGTCACAATATGAATTTTAAACTAGTTAATTTTCTACAAAATAGTTGAACTTTCAACCAAAAGTGAGGACTTTTTAAACAAAATTGTTGAACTTTCAACCAAACAGTCGAGTCTTTGTTATTTTTCTTTTTTAAAGTTTCTACTAAAACAAATGAATTTTCAAATGAAAAAAAGAAATTTTCAAAGAAAAATTTAAATTTTTACCTGAAGAAGATTGTATTTGAATTTTCAACAAAACAAAATCAACTTTAAACTGGTTAGATTTTCCACAAAGTAGTTGAATTTTCAATCGAAAGGATGATTTTCTAACAAAATTGTTGAATATTTAACCACAAAATTGGATTTTTTTAAAATTTCTACCAAGACAGATGAACTTAAAAAAAAAATACAAAATTTAAAAAAAGTTGAATTTTGACGCGCAAAAGATTTCAGTATACTTTTCAACACCACAACCTGAATTTTAAACTAAATAATTTTCTAAAAAATAGTTGGATTTTCAACTCAACACTTGAAGTTTTAACCGAAAAGGGGGACATTTTAAACAAAATTGATGAATTTTCTACCAAAAAATGGTATCTTTTTATTTTTTTGTTTGTTAAAATTTGTACTAAAACAGATGAATTTCCAAATCAAAAATAGAATATTTAAAAAAAGGTGAAATTTTACTAAAAAAAGATTTTAGTAGACTTTTCAACACCACAAAATGAATTTTAAACTTGTTATTATTATTATTATTACTGTTCTGAGTTGAGACCGTAACATTCCCTGACTCTTGGGTGATCCCGTTACGTCCCCTTATATAAGCCTTAAGCGTGTCCCCATAGCCCTCTCCATAGGGAGAGGACCGCTACCACGCTGTTGGCAGTACTTCACGTAGTACTCGTGCTTCCCCACTTACACCTTCTGGTGAATACAACTGCGTCCGTCTTACTGGGATTGACCGATGGTCTAGTCTTCTTACACCACGAATCTACTATCCTTCGTGCTTGCTGCATTGCTCCGAGGAGCGCACACAGATGCTGGCCGCGCACGATGAACAGTATATCGTCCGCATAGCCTATAACGTAGTGGCCTTGAATCGTGAGCAGATGAAGCAATTCATCCACTACCTAGCACCACAGCAGGGGGATAAAGCAACTTCCTGCGGACATCCCGAGGCAACAGTCCCACATTAAGGGGTACCCCCTTATTCGTATTTAGGTTCCGGTTACCGCAGCTACTCCACTGCGCTTGCCTCTTCAGTCTTCTCTTCAGGTCACCGTTGATGCTCGGGGCACAGCCGCCGCCTGAGTTTGGCTTGCCGGAGAGACAGATTGGGAAGAAAGCGTTATGTTAGACCCGTTAGGACCCAAACCCTTTCCCTCGTCCACCACCTCCCTTTCTCCTTCTTCTCTCGATTTTAATTTTGCGTGATTTTGCTGCAGAGCCCCGTATACAAGGGTAATACTAATTACTCGGTGAGGTCATCCATAGTGGCACAGGCACGATAACTCTACACCCATGGCTTAGGGGCTCGTCGCATTGAGCGAGACATTCAATGAACATCCGTTTGCAGGCCACCATATCAACGGAGGGTTGCTTCTTTGTCGCTGTGGGGGCCGCAGGCCATTTCTGTGCCGATTTCAAAAATTGGAGATCGGTCCGGTAGGGACCTCGATCCAGGGATCCAGAAGGCCCATTTTAGCTAGGCTCTTTCACCCTTCTATCATACTTCAAACATGCATATCAGGAGAGACCGTTTAAAGGGTTTCTTTTATCCATGTCCATATGCATGCAGGCCGTGGTCCATTTGACCCCTATGTCCCATACGCTTAAGGGTCACCACCAACTACAAGGTCTTACAGCCCTAAGGGAGGAAGTTCCCGTTAATTAAAAGATAACGAACACACTGAATTTACTGAAAGATACTTGAAAACTGGCCATGACGTTATCCCAGGTCAGAAATCAACTACTTTCAACGACGTGTGTCTACCACTTCAACAAACGACGTTCAAGCGCGACAATTTACTACTAATCGAACAGAGAAAATAAAATAATCCTACCTGGCAGTTGTCGCCCTTTGCGGATTGTTCCTCTCGTATTTAATTTTTAATAGATTCCGTGTATAGCTATGTGCTGATTAAGCCCTCAAGACAATGGTCTCTCTCCGACGTCAGAGTAGCGAATAAAGTTCAGAGTGGCGTCTCTGTCCATCGTCTCAGGTGAGAGTCGATATCCGAGTTTCGCGACTCGGAACTGGTCGTGCGCTATTCTTTGCTGTTCACAAGGGGGTCTCAAACACTGCGCCAAACCTTTCTCAACACTTAAGCATAGAAGAGTGGACTTAAAGTCAGACATAGAAAGTGAACTTTCAAATCCACCCCAAGTTCCCAAAGCTCCGAGATGCTAAGGGCTCGATGCTAAGCTGCTGAAAGCCGACTTTTTCTCTTGTAGTTAGCCTTCTCGAGTTTGCTTCGCGAGATGTCCTTACTCCCACGCAACGGGCGTGGGTGGGAGCTCTGGTCAT
>JAWWLR010000002.1:74287407-74301115 GCA_035041075.1 Acraspis erinacei
TACTGTGGATCCTCCTAAGGACCCTATAATGCAAGAAACGTCAACGAGGCTGCTTATTACCGATTGGCTGCCGAAAAGCAGTTGTCACTTCCGCTCTACAGTTTGAACATATTAATTCGGACACCTACGTTTTGAGTATACACAATATAGTATACAGATGTCAACAGTCTGCTGTAGTCAGCTGTTTTAAGTTATTAAGTTTCTCGTGCAGTATTTATAACAATAGGAGTCAATAATGTGAATATGAAAATAGAAAGCGCGCGCTATTAATCTTTTAAAACTGTGAAAATTGCATTTAAGTCACTTAAGACAATTATTAAATGGTGTTGTTTGTGAGCTAACCTCGAAATGGTCGTGCTTTTGTATCTACAGATGGAAAAAATGCCGCGAGTCTGTGCAGCTTTGAATTGTGATAACTCCACAGACAAAGGCTTTCGCCTATTTCAATTTCCGAAATTGGAAAGCCAAAGAAAGGCCTGGTTAAAGTGAATGAATTTTCACTCATCGTAATCATTTTTCAACCTATTCCATTACCGCTTCGAATTTCACGTCGTTTGAATCGTGCGCGCCTGGATATTACGTATTCTCGGGAGAACTGTCATGGCGAAGGGGTTGGAGTGGGGGAACTTTGGCGCGTCCTTCATTATAGGGTCCTTAGATCCTCCCAGATCGTGGCGCCATCTCAGCGTTATATTATAAACTAGAATTTATGTATTTTAAAAAAAGGTAACCAGAGGGCCCTTTGTTTGAACAAACTAAAGTTTGTTGCCATTTCTTCAATAGACCAATAACAGGCATTGTGTTTGAGATTGTGACTCCTTTAAAACACGTAAAATGTATCACTACCTGAAATATTTGTTCAAAATTGCTTGTACAGTTATTTCAATATTTCCTGAAATTAGTTTAAAGGTAAACTGAAACAATGAATTAAATTTGTTAAAAATACAAGTTTTAGTTTCAAGCAAAACATAAAATAAGAATAATTTATATTTTTTAATGAAAATAAATCTTCGCTGCTTTATTATCTTCTAAACCCGTTAATTAGTTATTAGTTGATTACTAAATCCAAGTAACAGACAGGAAAGTGAAGATTAATAATTATTATTCAATGCTGTTTATTTTATTATTTTTTTATTATTATTAGCTAATTAATTTTTTTCACAATATTAAATTACATAAAAATTAAAGTTTATTATTGTTTAACTAAGAAAATATATTTATTATTTGACTTAAGGTTATGTTATTCAATATGGGATATGATTTGTGTAATAAAAGTATATTGATATTTATAATTTTCCCTATTCCAATTTCATAATCTAAAAAATATCTTCTATGTTTTGAAATAATTATCTTTTTGCATCTTAACAATTTTCAGCAAAATATAGGGTGAAAATTATTTTGATCTTTCACTGAAAGTAATTTATTACTGCTTTTTATTTTATGACCTGATTAACTAACTATTGTCTGATTGATTTTTTTAAACTGAATATAAACTGTTTTCGATTAAGTCTCATAAATTTATTATTTGAATTAAGGTTATGTAATTAAATATTAGTTATTATTTCTATAATACAATTTGTTTTTATTAAAATATCTCATCATTTTTTCTAATGTTTGCGATGTATGAAAATCATTTTTTATGTTATTTACTCATTAATTAATTATTAATAGATACTGATGAAATTTATATTTTCTAGAATTAGTTGCTTTCAATTTTCTAGTTATTTTTGTTTGAATAAAAGCATTTTTCAAAAATTTATATAATTCAAAAAACAATTTTTTCTCATTTTTGTTAATAAATAAATTTAACAAAAAAAATTGTAAAGCGGCCATGACAGTTGGATGCGAAATTTTATCAGCTTTCATTTAAAAGAAGTTAAAATCTGGTAATAATTGTCTTCTGAAAATCAATTTGTCCGTGTGCATTTTTTGGCCCCACTGTGCGGCGCTGCTTCTACAACGTCCGCGCTTGTGATACTGAAATATTTCAATAGTTCCATTGTCGCTAATAATGAAACAAGAAAATATTATTTATTAAAAAATTAAAATTAGTAAAGTGGTTTCAATATCGTTAATAATGAAAAAAATAACTAATTTTATTTGCCACCCTAATTTAGTCTTATCTATTCAAAACAGTAGAGTCTGCCTGACTATAATTTAAGTATACTACTTACGC
The DNA here is from genome assembly GCA_035041075.1 of Acraspis erinacei. NCBI lineage: Eukaryota > Metazoa > Arthropoda > Insecta > Hymenoptera > Cynipidae > Acraspis > Acraspis erinacei. The sequence continues at coordinate 74,289,584 of JAWWLR010000002.1, forward strand.
GCTTAGGAATCGGACTGCTGCTCTGTTTTTGAACCACAGTGGCTCACAGTGGGACTGGGGAAATTTATCTCTAACCAAAGATAAAATTTTTGTATATTAAAATCAATTTTCAGCTTTTAAGAAAACAAAAATATTGTTTATGACGTTATAAACAAAATAAGGAGCGAAAGTTATTTTTTCCTGAATTTGTATATAAAAATGAAGAATTTTACTATCGGACAGACATTCCTAGATTCAAATAGTTCTTGAAGCAAACCTAATTAGTTTAGACCAAAATTAAATTTTATAAACACAGAAATTGAATACTTTCCACTATGCTTTTAAACTTTTTATGATAATGAAGATTATCAGGTGTCAATTAAAATCTGCATTTGGCAATTTATATAAAGGCATTCTAATTATATTTAGGCAAAAAAAAGTTTTCGTCTAGGAAATACAAAATTGTGCCATTGTTTATAAAAATTGTTGATTCCAATGACAATAGTTTGCTTTTTTTAATTATTTTTTTATATAAATTAATTAATTCGCTATACCCATTAATATTATGAAATTGAAATTCTCCAGTAACACATTTTGATACAGATTTTCCAGGATGGCTGCTGGACCTGGAAACTGGGAAATGGCAGTAAATTTATTTTTTGACCGGAAATTTTACAATTTTTTAAAAGAAAAAACTATCCGAGTTCAATTTCAACAGATTTTTAAAGTAATAAGTTCAATCATTATCTTTTCAAGTATGATATTATTCCGTTTACAATACCTAATTTGAAAATATTTTACTTCAACAATTTTGAATTTTAGAATTTTATTTTGAAGCGCACATTTTATATTTAAAGAATTTTAAAAAGCTGTATTTATATTATAGAATCTTGGATAAAAAACATTTTTATTTTATCCAATTTATATATAAATAAATAAATTATTTTAAAAATGCATATGTAATTTGAGTATCAATAAGTAAAAAATAAATTGATTTGACAAAACTATTCTTAAAAAATTTAACCATTTTAACATGCAAATAGCTTTATAATAATATACTCGTAATTAAAGGCTTCAATTAAGTTCCAAAAATTTTTTCTGTATAAAATATCCTATTTTTAACCCATTTAATTTGAAACATTTTTATTAAGAAAGAGAATTACTATTCAATATTTAGCAATATTTTAATTTTCATTTCTGGCGAGTAAATTTAAACCAAATATTTAAAGGTAAATAATTCGAAACTGAAATTGTTGACATAGAAAGCCTTGCATCGTTAAAATTTCGAATTTCTTTTAAACTTTTAATGTTACAATTTTAATTTTTCTATTTAAAAATTTTTTTCTTGGTAATGAAGTTGTTGAATTTTGACCAATAAATAGCAATTGAGCATTTATTATTTGTAGACAAAATTTTGAATAATTTCAAATAATTTGAATGAAGTTTGTATCGCCAGTTCAATTTGAAGCAAATAGTAGGGTTTTGCAGATTTAAGAAAAAAGTTCATCAGCTTTTTAAAAATGGTAAAGGGCTTCAAATGAAGAAAAAAATGTTTCTTAAGATTCCCAGAGAAATTAAAAACGACTTTTATTTTGAATGATCACTTTCAGAGAATATTTAAAAATATTTACAAAGATTTTACCAGGAATCTTGAGAAAATGCACCGAAGTTTCGTGCCAAAAAGCCGATTTTTTTTTAGCTATATACACCCTGCTTAAATTATTTGAAATTTTTAATTAATTTTGAATCTTTTCAAAACTTAAAATGACTGATATTCTTTTCTGAAAATAATAATCAGGATTTTCTAAAAATTCGGTTCTTTCTAACAGATATTTACAAGTTGTGACATAATTTAAAAAAAATTTTATTTTGAAAAATTTAAAACAACTTCTAGATTTCTTAAGGTTTTGATACAAACTTTTGAAGCCTTTCAGGTTGTTTAATCTATTTCAAATTAAAATAATTTAACTTCTAATTTAAGAAGTGTTCAGTTTAGAAAAATTTTAGTTTTTAATGTTTCTAGCTTCAAATTTTTTAAAAGAATATAATTTTGAAAATTTTAAATTTCTTTGATTTATTGCTTAATTTTGAATAGTAAAAATGAAAATGTGGATTTATATTTTAGGAACTGAATTTGAAACTTTGATCTTAATGATTTATAAAAGCTAAAAATTCTAAAATTTTGCTTTTTATCGTCATTTAACTTAAGTTTTTAAAATTTTAAATTGTCAATACCTAACTTCCATTTTAAACGTATAAATAATTGAGCATTTCAACATAAGATTTTTAATTTAAAAACTTTTAAACTTCAATTCTGAATAATTTTAAATTCAAGAGTTACAATTTGAGTGCTTTAATTTCTAATTTATTCTTTATTACTTCAAATGGAAAAAATTTTAGGTTTAGAATTCAAATTTTTAAATTGTATTCACCCTGAAAAATATTTGCGAACTGGGAAAAAACCGGGCAATAACCGAGAATATTTTCTTTGATTAAAACGGCCACCCTATTTTTGTGAAAACCAAAACATTATGCGAAAAAATATCAAACTATTGCTTTCGTTGATCCGCTTTGTTTATAAAAAGTTACCATAGTACAAACATAGAAAATTCTGTTTTTTTTTTAACATTTTCACAAATATTTATGAGAACGTGCAATTTCTAGAAGCATATCAAGCTACTAGATTCAAACAAAAGGTTAACTCTACAAAAAATTGAAAATCTACGGAGTTTTTATACTTATTTCTTTCAAAAATGGTAATTGTATGCATATTCTACACCGCCCCCTCCAATCTATTTTGTTGATATAGTTAAATTATAACAATTTTAGTAATAAAAAAATCTCGTGCAATACAACAGTCGATTGTTTTTTTGTTCTAATCAATTTTTGCAATTATTGGTATCGTATAAGCGCTTCTGCAGATATTTAAGACTTTTTCTGGTATTTAGCAGTTTCTCTTAAAGAAAATTAAAAAAAAAAATGGTTTTTCCAATGGACGAGAAGGTCTATACAATTTTTGGAACATTAAATTCCTGACTTAAACGATTGCACAGCGGTGCTTCTCCAACGTCCGCGCTCGCGATAGTGAACCATTTAAGAAGATGCAATTCAGTCAGTCTAATGAACTGGAATATACTATAGTCTTTAGAATCCCCACGCTTAACCAGATTGCTGATTTAGTTTCATAATAAAATAAAAGAATAAAATAATCTTGACTCGGAATCGCTGCATTCGTAAGAAAAAAACAACAAAAGAAATCCTGCTTATTATCCGCATAATAGAAGTGTTCTTCAATCCGCCCGCCCCCTGCGAATATCTCTCGAAGGAGTGCTCTCTCCATCGAATCGTGATGATTGCGATGTTCGTTAAAAATTATAGATCGGCGAATCTAAAGAGAAAGAGAAATGTTCGTTATGCAATTGAGAACCTTAACCTTTGATCTTTTGCCGCAATTTAAAGTTGACAGGACTCTGAATAGTTTCAAACGCTTTTCTTGGTCCCTGGTGAGCTTTGATATTGATATTGATTCTGCATTCCGCGACTAGTACGCGTTATAGAATAAAGCAAAAGATGAAATTTGTTGCAGAGACATAAATTTTGGAGCAAATTAGTGTAGAACGTGGAATCGGTAAGAAGAAACACAAATGAAACATTGTTCTTGTTCATAAATCTTCTCTTAAATAGAAAAGTCTTTTGTAAATGAATTAAAATTTATTTTGCACCACTTAGTAAAAAGCAACTTACATACTTTGAATCGCTATTCTGTTTCAGTTTAATGAACTGAAACGGTTGTGAAAAGAGCTGGCGTCGTAACTCTCGATACTTTACAAAATAGAAATGGTTTTCGTAGCCGATTAAGTCGTTCAAGGCTCCCACATCCCCTCTATTCATCCTTTATTATCCTTTTATCCCTTTTGTTCTGGCCTCGTCTCGTCTCGGCTCGTCTCGTTTCGCTGACCTCTTATCTCGTTTGATTTTGGTCTCGACTATAATTTCTTCTTCTCGACTCTTGTCTCGTCTCCCCTCTATAAATCGCATCTCGTATTGTTTCGTCTCGACTGTTACATAGCCTCTTGAACTCCCGTCTCGTCTCTTCGACTCTCGTCTCGTTTGGCTTCTTCTCGACTCTTATTATGTCTCTTTACCTCTATTTTTGCCTATTCGACTGCAGTTTCGTCTGGTTTCGTCTCGAATATAATTTCGTCTTATCGACTCTTGCCTCGTCTCCCCTCTTTAAATCTTATCTCGTACTGTTTCTTCTCGACTGTTGCATAAGCTCTTGAAGTCCCGTCCAGTACCTGCGACTCTCGTCTCGCCTGGTTTTGTTATCAAGTCTTATTTTGTCTCTTTTATTCTGTTTTTGCGTCTTCGACTGTCGTTTCGCCTGGTATCGTCTCGACTTCTGTCTCTTCCCCTGTTCTCTCTTCTTCTCTCGTCTCTTTCCCTCTCATTTTCTTCTCTCTCATTTTTATCTCGCCGCGATTGACCTCGCCCCGTCTTGTCTCGTCTCGTCTCGTTTTCTATTCTCTCGTCTGGTTTCGTCTACTCTCGCGAATCTTTCCCTGGAATAGGCGTACTCTTTAACCCTCTTGCCAATGTTACCACTACGTAAATATTTTTATCTTTTCAACATACTTTGCTTGAAATTTTTCGATGGCGAAGCTCAATAGAGATTTTTGGAATACATAGCATCGGCTATTTACATTTAAATGCAATAACCACTTTTCTGAATGGTCGCACTATCCCTTCTTCGAGCAAAAATGACGTGCACATGCGATCATCCGGGGATGCTCGTCATGCGATACGACGCTGTCCAAGTTTGCAGAAACTCGCTTCTAGATCCGTCAAGAGCTCGTCTAACTAGGGATTCGATCGTTTGGTAATTCGTGACGTGCTTATTTCCTGACTGCTGGTGTACCAACATATGTAGAAGGAGAATAGAAGCCAACAAATCGGGGGATCCAATTTCAAGATTTCTTCCGCGGTGAAACTTTTTGATGAAAAGTGTCGCCGTAGATTGCATCGCAGGTCGAGAAACGAGACGAGAAATATTAAGGTGTCTCAGCACATTTACATCGTATGTTTACACATCTTTTTTCAAACACCAAAAAATAGATTAAGGCGAAAAAACGCAAAATGATCAAATTAAATTTGTAATGCCACTATAGTTAACTTTTGTGAAAGAAAAAAAGTCTATTTTTTCGTGTTAAATAGCGAGAATAAAATATCAAATTTAGTGGGATAAAATGTTTCTTCTGCTTTTTTAGGGTTTTGTAATCCTGGACAAAAGCTCTTCTACTTTCATCCGTTGTGATTTTTTACGAGACTCTAGGCGAGAATTAGGACGAGATCCATTATGTAAATCAAGATGAGATTCAAGACGAAATTCAAGACGAGGCACAAGACGATAATCAAGAAGCGATTCTATACAAGATTCAAGGCGAGAGTAGGCACGATATTTAAAACGAGACACTACTAAAGGAAAAGAAGGGAGTGCAAGGGGAAATTGGGAGCTTTGAACGACCTAATGGGCTACAGAAACCTTTCTGTATGTGCTTTCTATCTACGTTGCTTACATTTTATAGTAAACTATATATGCATACTTTCACTAATGTAAAAATACATAAAAATATTTAAATCTGTCGAAGATTTAGTGGGATAAAATGTTTCTTCTTCTTTTTTAGAGTTTCATTGCCCTGGACCAAAACTCTTATACTTTCGGTCAGGTATTCATCCGTTGTACTTTTTTACGAGACGCGAGACGAGATTTAGGAAGAGATCTATTACGAAAATCAAGACGAAATTTAAGATCAAATTCAAGACTAAATTCAAGAAGAGGCACAAAACGAGATTCAAGACGAGATTCAAGGCGAGAGTAGGCACGAAATTCAAATGGGAGCTTTGAGCGACCTAATAGGCCTATTTAATTAAACATAAAATGTCAAAAAGTTGCTAAAAATTTTTTCTTTCTTGACTGTAACATGTTTTTTGGTAGCAAATTCAAATCTTTTGTAAAAAATCAGATTTTTTTGAAAATTATTTGGTTAACTTCAACAGTTTTTAATTAAATTCCTTTTTTTAAATATAAAATTTAATATCAATTTTGTTTCTCAAAATTTTTCGTTGACAATTTCTCTTTTTTCGTTTAAAGTTGAACCATTTATTAGAAATTTTTTTTTATGTTTCATCATTTTACTTGGAAATTAATTTTTTTAACATTTTTATTTTCAGGTACAAAAGCAGAAAATTTGACTACTTAGTTGAAAATTCATATTTTCGAGTTGAAGATTTAATTTTTTTGTAACAAAAAAATCATTTTCTTTCTTTTAATTCGAAAATTTAACTATTTTGTTCAAAACTTAACTACAATCCTTAAAAATGTAACGGATATGTTGACAATTTTTCGTTCAATTTTTTGTTTGATTTTAACTGTTTTTAATTGAAAGTTGATTTTTTTCAGTAATACCAACTATTAAATTTTTCGTTAAAAATTCTTTTTCGTGGGGATGGTTCAAAATTGATCTTCTTTCGATCAAAATTGTACTGCTTGGTTAAATGTTTATTGGATTTACTTTTTGTTCTGTTTGAAGATTCATTATTTAAGTTAAAAATTTATCTCTTTTGTTGAAAAATTTAAGTATTTTATTGAAAATGCGTTATTTTTCTATTAGAATTTAGTTGTTATTTATCTAAAATTCAAATATTTATCTCGTGAGTAATAAATTTCAATATCGTGTTAACATTTTTTTTTATTCAAACTAAAAATTGATCTACTCCAGGTTTGCAAGAAAATTGATCTTTTAGTTAAAAATAAGTATTTTTTATTTACAAATTCGTCTCTTGTGGTCAAAATTGTATAATTTTTTGTTTGTTTAAAAATGTAAATTTTTAATAAAAACTAATTGGTTTCGATTGATTATTTAATTATTTTATTGAAAATGTGTTAGTCTTTTGGTCAAAAATTAATTTTTCTAACCGAAAGTTTAACTATTTGCTTCTTTTTTAATATCCTTTTTCAGTTCGAAATTCAACTTTTTGTTGAATATTTATACATTTTATTGAAAAGTTTACTTCTTTCATATAAAATTAATTAATTATTAATTTTTTTTTAAATCTCAGTTGAAAATTAATCTTATTAGTTAAAAATGTACTTATTCCATTTTTGGTTTAAAATTTGTGTTTTTAGTTGAAAACTCCACTAGTCGGTTAACAATTAATTTGGTAGAAGATTCGTTCATTTTACTTGGAAACTTATCTCGTTGATTACGAATTTTCATTTTTTTTTAATGTAACTTTTTGAGTTGAATTTAAATATTATTGGTGAGAAAAATTAAAATATTATTTTGTTGAAAAATTAAATATTAAATTTTGTTTGCTATTTTATATTTATTATCTGAAAATTTAAATTAATTTTTTTGTTGATGATTCACGTTTTTTTGTTAAAAATGTAACTATTTTGTTAGAAATTTGTCCAGTTTTCGAGAAAACTTGATCTATTTTTCTTAAGAATGAAATTGTCTCATAAATACTAACCTGTTGAGGATTTTCCGATTTTGTTGAAAATTCATTCCTTTTTTGGTTAAAAATAAATTTTTTTACTGAATTTAGTTCGAAATTACACTAGATGGTTGAAAATTTATTTTTTTGTTTAAATATGACTTCTTTTACATAAATTTATAGTTCTTAGTTGAAAATTAATATTATTCGTTGACAATTTACCTATTTCATTTTTGGTTGACAATTTATGTTTTGTAGTTAAAATTCAACTATTTGGAAAAAAAATTAATATAGTAGAAGATTCATAAATTTATTTGATAATTTATCTTTCTGGTGACGAATTGAAAAATAATTTTTTTGTTCTTGAAAATATTTGCTTTTTTTTTCGTTGAATTTAAATGTTATTGATCTGAAAAATTAAATTAGTTTTTCGCTACAAAATCAAATGTTTCCCTGTATGTTTAAAAAATTAACTATTTTGTTTACAAAATATTTTTTTAAAGGCTTTTATAAGTAAAAATTTAGTTATTCCAGTATTGGTGGAAACTTGATATTTTCTTTGTTAAAATGCAATTCTTAGATTAATACTAATCGGCCGAGGATTTTACAATAATCTTGTTGAAAATTTGTTTCTTCCTTGGTTGAAAATTAATGTTTTTTAACCAAAAATTGAACTATTTAATTGTTTCAAAAATGTTATTTTTTGTTACTAATTTAACTATTTAGTTGAAACTTTATGTATTTTCTTTTTATAATTGACTTGTTTCATAGAAAATTAATCATCATGTACCAAACTTTATCTTTTTATTTAAAAATTCAAATATTTAAATAAATAAAAATTTGGTGGAAGATTCATTATTTTCCTTGAAAATTTATCTCGCTGGTTATTTTCTGTTGTTCCTCAATACATGATTTTTTTAATTTAACTGTTATCGATCTGAAAAATAAAAATGTTTTTTGGTTGAACTATTATATTTTTTATTAAAAATTTATTGTTCTTGGTTGAAAATCAGAGGTTAATTGGTTAAAGGTGGAGCTAATTTGTTACAAATGAATGTTTTTGGTTGATTATTCATCGTTTTGTTTGAAAATGTAACTATTTTGTTAAAAATTAGTTTTTTTTGTTGTTAAGACTTAGATTTCTTAAATGAAAAAATTTATTTAGTCCAATTTTTATGGAAATTTGTTGTTGTTAAAAATTGAATTGTTTAATTAATAGTAATCGGATGAGGCTTTAACTATTTTCTTGAAAATTTGTTTCTTTTTTAGCTAAATATTTTTTTTTTAATTGCAAATTTAATTGTCTAATTTCTGTTCAGACACCATATTTAACCTTTCACCACATCTGAAAAATATGAAATAAAAAGAAACTTTTTAAAAAGACAGTAAAAAATTAATGTTCAAAAATAATGTTTTCAAATTTTAAATTTGTATTTAAAAAGCTGAACTAAATAATTAAAGAAAAATATAAATTACTTAAGAACTTCAGAAGTTAAAAAATCTAAAATTAGAAATATTGATCCAGAAATAAAGAAGTAAAATAAAATAAAATTCGTAAGGTGAATACACACTGAATAATCTGAAGACATTTCTTGTAAGGCTTTTTTTTGATAATATTTTTAAGATTGTTCAAATGAACAAATGTGAAATAAAAAGAACAATCTTTTTTAAAAAAGAATGAAAAAAATCTTCTAATTATTGTTTCTTTTAATTAAAAAATATTTTTTATTAAGATTTAGTTAACCCTTGAATACAAGTCGACCCATCCTTTTTTTTTATTTTTAAGTAGGGGCCCTGATCCTACTTTTCAAACTTTTTGAAAAATCTTATTTTTTAGTTATTAATTTAACTATTTGTTTGAGAGTTTATGTATGTTGTTAATTATTTGACTGACTTGTTGAAAATTAATCTTCTTGTTTTAAAATTGGATTTTTTAGTTTTAAATTGAACTATTTGTTTAAAAAAAATTATTTTCTCAAAACAGAAATATTTTCAGTTAAATTTTCAGGGATTGCAAACTTTTTAAATTCAATTTAATACAGTGATTTATTATTCTGTAAACGTTCGGGTTAAATATGGAGAACTAATTAAATCTGCTAATTGGGGTATTTTCATTTCCTTGAGCTAAATTAGGACCTGAATAATCATGATAAATTCTTATCAGAAATAGGAAAACAAGCTGGATGGTAATTTGCTTTCTGTCATGTTTCTGCAGATAGAAAATGGAAATAGTTGATGTTCCATCTTCTCTTATCGATAGAATCCTCTCCAGGAAGATCTCAATTCAGATAACATTTCGGAAAAGCTTCCAAGCGAATTTCCTCTTGAATACCGCCAGAACTTCCGACATCGGAATTGCATAAAAAAATTCCTTAAACAAGAAAGAAATGCTGCAACAGGAAATAATTCGAAATCAATTGCCTTGACAGAAACCTCCGCTAAACCGGAAAAATTCCCATTTCGTTTTCATATTTACTAGACTACCATGTCTGCGCGCCAGCGCGCGCTTACTTTTGTATTCATTTTTATCATTTACCCAACTTTCGAATAACTATTTATTTGTTAAAATTGTTTACCAGTCGCAGACTTTACTTTTTTTATATCATTTTAGATTTTAGTGAAGTTTGATATTGTACAAAAATTAATCAGTAGGTAATTAATTAGTTTAGAAGATAAAAATCAAAGAACGATTATTTTCATTGATACATTAAAATTGTTTCTACTTTATGTTTTTATAAAAATTAGAATTTGTAATAAAATTTTAAGCTAATTTATGAAAAGTTAGAATATATTTGGGAAAATTGAACTCAGATACTCATTTCACAACATCACACAAAATTACAAAAATTACATAATTGAAATAAAGGTGTTTCAGAAATGAAAAAAAAAATTATTATACAAATTTATGTAACTGTTGAACTTAATTATTCAGCTAGTAATTAATTAATCACTTAATAAAATTAAAAGAATGAAAGAATTATGTTTATCAATTTAGAAAAATACATAACAGGAATAGGGGTATTTTAAATATAAATAAACTTTCGTTATACAAGTCGTATGTAAAATTCAATTTTTATGTTCCTCAATCGAGAAAGATTAAAATTCAATCTTTATTTTGTTTAATATTATTATATAAAAAAGTTAATCAGCTAATAAGTAAATACTCTGTTTATAACATAAACAGCATTAAAGAATTAATTTCAGTGAATCATTGAAATAATTTTAATTCTAAATTTTTCCGAAAATTTGAATTATTTATAACATTTTAAACTATTACAGGAAAAATAAAAATATTTTCGCATATGATTTCGAAATCCAAATTCAGATGCTCATTTCACATCGCAAAACTTTCAAAAATAATTTAACCGGAATGGAGGTATTTTTAAAATTAAAAAACTTTTGTTATACAAATTATGACCAATATTAAATTACATAAAATTGAAGTACATAAAAATTTATGTATCAAATTACAATTCAATATTTATTTAGTTTAATATTGTGAAAAAATCAGGTACTAATTAATTAATGTATTCAGAACGTAAAAAGCGTTAAACTGTAATTTTCATTTAGACATTACAATAATTTTTAAGCAACTCTTTATTTTTTATTTTCACTTTCTTTTCTGAAAATTTGATGGATTTTGAACCTTTTATACTAATTTAAAAAAATAAATTAAAACAAATTAACATATAAATCTAAAAATGTAATGCAGATTCCCATTTCACAACATCGTAATTATTTGAAAAGTTATCTAAGTGAAATGGGGATGTTTTAATATAAATAAACTTTTATTATGCAAATTATATACAATATTCAATTATATAACCTTCGAATAAATAATCAATTTATGTTACCTAATTTTAAGAAAATAAATTTTAATCTTTACTTAATTTAATATTTTGCAATAATTATTCAGCTAATAATTAATTAATTATTTCTCAATATGAGAAACTTGTAACTATAAGTTTCTCTGAAACATTTAAATAATCTTTGCTTAATATCTTTTTTCAAATTTGAGATTTCCTTTCTTGAAATTTGATTTATTAATAACATTGT
>JAWWLR010000002.1:74335672-74347033 GCA_035041075.1 Acraspis erinacei
TATTATTAAGGCTCGTTTATTCTAATTTTAGTTAAATTTATTTATGTTAGTAGTTTCTTCAAAACACTTTTTAGACTCTAAGCCATTTTTCGTTAAACAATCTTCACGTTCAAAATCTATTCTCTACGTTATAGGTCCTATTTGAAAAGAACAAACACGGAAGTCTCTTGCAAATAATAAAGCAATTGAGTTCCAAGAAAAAGAGCGTGACTGGCTTTAGTCGAAGGAAATTGCAAGTTCTAAAATTCTTTCCTGTTTGACATGACACGCAAGGAAGAAAGCAATTAAGGGATATGAGGAGCATTAATATATTGGTTAATTCAAAAATTAATTATAATTTGTTAATTAAAAAACGCTAAAGAGCGCCAATTTCCCGGAGTTACATTTTTTTTACATTCTTGGATGTTAGTGAAGCCATCGAAATTTTGTGTGTATTTACAGCAAAAATTTTTAAGAAGATAATTCCTAAATATTTCACCCGTTTGGTTGAAAAAAATTCTCAACACTATTGGCAAGAATGTAAGAGGAAAAAAGTGACCAAGACGCCAGAATCGAAATTGTAAATACATCAAAATTTTAAAAATTCAATTTTTGTATTTAATGAAATTATCTTTATAACTTATAGTTTCAAGTTCTTCTGGGCATATTTAGACTGTTATGACACGCAAATAAACTACAAAAAAATAAACAAGATCAAAGGAAGCAAAATTGAAATTAGAGAAAATTTTCCAAATTTGAAATTTGGTATTCAATACAATTTTTTTCTAATGTATTTTGATGCCAAAGTAGTCTATACATTCTCAGAAAAATTTTTAATTTTAAGTTACAAAGATAATATTACAAATACTAAAATCGGAATTTCAAAATTTTTAAGTATTTCCAGTTTCAATCGCTAGGCCGTGGTGATTTTTTACAAAATGCATTTTTGTCACTAGAAAGTTTTGAAGTGTCTGAAAAAATTCTTCTCATATTTACACAGGAGTTAATGATTTTTTTCCAAAAAAGGGGTTTAAGATTTTTTTGCCCTCCCGTAAGTAAGTCCCTTGAATAAAAAAATGTTTAACAGTTTTCAGATTTCTTAAATTTAGGTTTCAGTACTTCGATAATTGATTAATAAATTAATCAATCGAAACAGAATGAAAAAAATTATTTGATTTATTTTATTGTTCTTTTTGTCATTTTTGTGTCCATTAAAATTTTTAAATTTTTGTTGATCCATTAAAGGCAAAAAATTTGCCCTTTAATCGTTTTATGATGTATTTGGTAGTTTTTTTATACATGTTAATTCCTTATTTTTATATTCATTTTTTACGAGAAGAAAGTGCGTCTTGACAACAACAAATTCTGATCAAATTTATGAAAGTTTTTAAGGTAAATTATTTTTTCAATAACATTATGCGTGGCGAACACGGTTTGATAGCAAAATTAAGTCTTATATTTTCAATAAAAATTTTCGCGCTCAAAACAAAAACTGTGCGCTCCTTAAAAAATGGTTCGAAATAAATCTTATAAACCATTTTAAAATAAACCTTGTTTATTATTTACTTTTAATCATATTTTGCATGTTTATCCGGAGAATTGAATTTTTTGTCCTAATAATATTTGTCACGGTTAAGACAAGAACTATGCGTTAAATAAAAAGATAATTTTAAGCAAATTTACTTTAAACAATATATTTATTAAGATCTTTGGAAGATTGAAAGTTTTGCATGTTAGAATTTTTTTCATATCGTATAGATTTGCTGAAAAATTGAATATTTCACTTTTTAAAAGCATTTTCATTGACAAAATCAGAACCATTAATAAAAAATGATTTGGTATCCAACTCGTCCTTTATTTTTAGTCCTTGAAACATAGTGCCAATGGGTAATTAAATGCGATATTTTTTTCGAAAGTTATCATGTTCACAGACAAGAACATAGACGACACTACAACAACGACTGTAACGACAATGAGGCCAACGATGACCACGACGCCAACGAGGACAATAAAGCCAAACAATCCAATAACGCTAATGAAGAAAATGACGAAAATAAAGTCAACGACGAAAATTTTGACAATGAAGCGACAGCGACGAAAACGAGGCTAACTAGGTCAATAAGGCCAAAAAATGCAATAACACTAACTTCGAAAATTACGCTAATAACGGCAACGACGACAGCGTCAACAACGAATATAACTGCGACAACGACGGAAACAGCGACAACGGTGACTATGACACGAATGACGACAATGCAGCCAATTACGCCAACGACAAAAATAAACAAACGAGGGTAACGGCAAAAATGAAGCAAAATGTGAAAAAGACGCCTGCTGTGATGACACTCAAACCAAAGATAATATTGACGACAATTCGGCCAGCTACGAAAATGATGCTAAAAACGGCGGCAACGCCTGCGACTGACAGGATGACAATAACGATAACAAATACAATGATGAAAATGTCGGAAATACAACAGCGACGTCAAATACAATAACGACGCCAAAAAAGCCAACGATTAAAGTGATGCCAAGAATAACAAAAACGACCAGAATGACGACAATGGCACCAACGATGACAACAACGACAACAACAAAGACAAACACTCGCAAAAGTAAAATCCAATTTTTCTCAAAAAATGAATTAGCAAACTTTGAGATTTGATAACATCCTCAAAAGTAAATTTTCATCCAAAACAAGAACTTTTCTTTGCGATGAGAATTTAATAAAAGCATACTCTTCAAAGCGAAAAAAAAGAAGGTGACCTAATTTTCAAGGGCGGCGTAAATAACTGAAATTAAATGACCTCTTAGTCTCAAAGACGTTGTCTACGATAAAAACGCCAACAACAGCAATACCGCTAGCGACAACCATGACAAACGACGAAAACACGGACAATGACATGAACAACGATATCGAAGCCAACGAAGACAATTACGCCAAAGACAAAAATGACACTAACGACGCTAGCGACGACAATGACGCCAAAGATAATAGTGACGACAATGACGCCAAAGATAATACTGACGACAATGATTCCAGCTGCGGCAATTACGCCAAGAACTGCAATAACGCTGACGACGACAATGGCGATAATAAAACCAATGACGATACCAACGTTAATGACGCCAACGAGGACACTAAAGCCAACGACGATAATTCGGCCAACAACGAAACTGACGCCAACGCGCTAACCAGAAAGATGGCAATAATTAAGCTAACGGCGACAACGACGCAACCGTCGACAATTAGGCCCATGATAATAATAACGACAATGACGCCAAGTAGGGCAGTAACGACAGCAACACGAACAAAGCCATCGCCGACAGTGATGCCAATAATTATAACGAAGGAAGCCACGGCGACAACAAATACAACAACGACAACTATGAGGATTACAACGAAAACAACGACAATCACAATAAATCACAAAATGACGACATCGAGGTCAAAGACGACAAATACGCTAACAACGAAAATGATGCTCATGACGCTAACGACGGCAACGGTAACAATGAAACTAAAGGCGAAAACGACGCCAGCGACAAAAAGGACGCCAAAGATAATATTGTCGACAATGACGCCAGCTAAGACAACAAAGCCAACAACCGACACAATGACTATGACGACAACAAAAACGAAAAAGAGGAAAGACACTCGCCAAAGTAAAATCTCTTTTTCCTCAAAAAATCAAGCAGAAAAATGTGAGACTTGATCAAATCCGCAGGAGACGATCTTTACAAAAAACCAATACCCTTCCATTAAAATGAGAAACTAATAAAAACATGCTCTCTTGAGTCAAAGAAGAAGATAAACTAATTTTCGAAGGTGGCGTCAATGACTCAATTAAACCGACCGCGTATCCTCAAAGACGTCAGCTATGACAATTACGCCGAAAACAGCAATAACTCTAATTACGACAATGCCCAATATTATGCTTACGAAGAAAAAAAACAATCGCACGAAAGACGGCATCGAATTCAACGACGACAATTACGCCAACGACAAACATGACGCTAACGACGGCAACGGCTGCAAGAAGCTAGCAGCGAAAAAGGTGCCAACGAGGACAATGACGCCACAGATAATATTGACGTCAATGACGCCAGCAGTAACAATGACTCTGAGAACGGCGATAACGCCAACGACCGATACGATGGCAATAACGCCAACGTCGAAAATGAAAAAAAAAAAAAAAATGAAGGCAAATCCGAAAACGAAGCCAATGATGACAGTGATGCCAACAATACAAACGAAGACAGCAATGACTACAATGATGCCAACGATTAGAAGGACCAAAACGATGACAGACACTCGCCAAAGTAAAATCCACTTTTCCTCAAAAAATGAAGCAGCAAACTCTGCATTTTCATCAAATCCGTATAGTACATTTTTCACACAAAACCAATACCTTTCCATTGAGATGAGAAATTGATAAAAGCATACTCTCTTAAGTGAAAAAGGGTGATCGAATTTTCGAAGGTGGCGTAAATGACTGAATTAGAACTACCTGGGGTAAGATTGCATCTTACCCTCAAAGACTTCGACTACGACCATAACGCCACAACAGCAAAAAGAACCTAACGACGACAATGCGGCAACGATGCTAATGGCGAAAACGACGACACCTACGCCAATAAAATCAACAACGGTGATAACGGTAACGATCGCAATGACAAAAATAACAGCAACGACGATAATGGCGCCAATGACTAAAATAATAACAACGGCTACAATGACACCAACAACGCCAATGTCGACAATGAAGCCAACGACGACAAAGAGAACAGAAACTTACCAAAGTAAAATCTATTTTTTTAATGAGTCTACAAACTTTAAGATCTGGTGACATCCACGGAAACCAATTTTCATAAAACCAATACCTTTCCATTCAGATGAGAATGTAATAAAAGCATGCTCTCTGAAGTAAAAAATAAATTTGACCCAATTTTTGAAGGCGGCGTTGAATAACTGAATTAAAACTACCGGGGTAAGATTGCCTCTTAGATGAAAGGTAATGGACACGAGGAGCAACATTCGCTGGCCGCTATAACATAACAGAGGTGGAACGAGTGGATGTCCTCTTAAAAACTTTCACCAGAGCGAGGTGCACTTTCCGCTACCAACACTTTTCAAAGTCCCACGAATCAATGCTCGGTTCGTTTCCTGTCTCTAATTCTACTTAGCGCTCTACCGTGGAGGATTCCACTATTTTTTTAAATCCCCATCACGCTTGGAGTCTCCACCCTTCTCAATAAATTATCCAAGCGAAAACAATCTCTCCATTGCCTCAAGAACAAAAACTTTCTGCACGACTAACAAGTGAAGTTTTACTGTTTTGAATTTTAATGGTTTTTTTCCGACGGAGATTACTACCCGATATTAGTTTTCGCCTCTTGCGAATAAGAACTGATAGGAGGGAAAAAAAACCTTTTTAATTTATCGACAATAAAGTTATTTAAAAAAATAAAAAATATGGTCTAGAGCGAATCCATTTTAAGTGAGACAAGTACATGGAAAAACAGTTGTTCTTGAGAAGTTACCGAACTTATTCCGAAGTGGGTAGAAATGACAAAAGTTCAGTGCCTGGTAAATGAATTTTTATTAAAATAAGTTACTTTTTAAAAATACAGTCAAATCCGGATTTAGTGTCGGTTTTGGGACTGAGAATTACTATAAATCCAGAGTCTCTGAACTGTTTTGTCTCGGTTCTGTTTCTCTTTCTGGTTAGTCACGCCTGCGTGAACACTGCACATCGCCCTCCACAGATCCTCCTAATCATTCCTGTGGCGCGGTTCCTCTTGTCGAAAACACTAATTAATTAATTAAATTCAATTAATTAATAATTAATTAATTTAATTTAAAGTATAATAATAAAGATTATTCTATTAATGTTTTAACTGAATTTTATTTTATTAAACACAAGCATATTTTTCAGCCCATCACTGCGAAGATTAATAATAATAATATAATATAATGATTTAATAAATATTTCTTGAAGTAAAAAACTCTTATTATTGAAAAAGTTGCCTTTCAAACTTTTCAGAAACAATAATTTAATATTAAAAATTTTCTCGTTAAATGGTGTCAAATTTTTAAGTTTAAAGTTAAAAAATCTAAAAAAAAATGAAATTACTCAAAGTGGAACTCTGTTGTATTTAAAATTGTTTAAATTATAGCTGGATAAATGTTTTATTCTATTTTTTTTAATTTAAACGCTCAGTAATTTCAACCTGTGAAATGGAAGCCTTCCACACTTTTCAGTCAAAAAATCCATATTAAATTCAATTAAACTGCAAAATTTCAACCTTTAGAAATTGAACCATTTAACTGAATAATTTATTAATTATAAATTAAATTATTTGTATTTTAATTTATTTTTATGTAATAATTCAGTTTAAAATTTTTTAGTTTTTATTATTTCAGTTGTAATTGCACATTTTAAATCAACAATGATATATTGATAATAATTAAAAAATTGTTCTTCTGCAAATTAAAATGTTGCTAATTGAACGGTTGAAAAATTTTTTAACTTTAAAATAAAAATAAAAGTGTGCATTCATTGTCCTACTCCTTATGACAAAATTCAACAAAATTTTGTCATAATTTGGTACATTTTATAAAAAATATTTATTTGCAACTAATGTTTCTTTTCTTTCAATTTTACCCATTTCTCAGATTTTTTTGGCAAGTTTAAGTACAAACGATAATTGTTTATTACCATTTGTTAATGAAATTAATTTCTTGTAAGCTGTTATTCGTGAATGGTCGAAATAAAGATAATGTTCCATGAATCTAGTTCCTTTTAGCTTTAACTATCTCTTGATTAGTTTTTTTAAACCTTTTGCGCCAATTATTTGTTGTTTAAACAATTTTTATTTGTTTAGAATTTCTGTTTCGTACTGACACATTGAAATTAAATTTTTTTACGTTTAATAAAACGATTAGTCATTTATACAAAAGCTGCTCTTTATTATAAGAATTTACAAATTGTTTAAACAATTCTTTATTATTTAATGGTAGCCTTCCCTTTAAAGGAAGATAAAAAACTCTTGTTTTTTTAATTTTAGTTAACTTTAACGTTTATGATTAATTTTTCCATGTCACTCAGATATTACTAGCCCGTTGTATAACAAATTCGCATTTGTTTAAATAATTCTGTTGTAAAATAAATTTTTGAAATTTATATTTTTCTCTAAATTATGCGGTAATATGTCTTTGTTATGAGCAACATTTTTGGTGGTAATTTTTATCCAATTTTGTATACAATATATTCGACATTATTGTACATTTTTATGGAAACGAAAATGTTAAAATCCTATTTTATTCTAAATTTGGTTAAGTGTCTCACTGATCGTTAATTATCTAATTGTTAAACAAATACTTCCAATCGATAATATTTTTTAAAACAATTTTTAAATATTTATTATGAATATTTAAAAACTAATTTTTTTTAATACTTATCGGTCTAGGAGGGAAGGGGGGGGTTTATTTTAAGAAAATAATTAAAGAAATAATTTAAAAACAACAAAAATGAACGTAGATTTTTTCACATTGGATGACCAACGTGAAAAAATTTCTTAAAAAGCATTATTTATTTAAGGCGTTTAAATATCATTCAACAATGTACGTG
The DNA here is from genome assembly GCA_035041075.1 of Acraspis erinacei. NCBI lineage: Eukaryota > Metazoa > Arthropoda > Insecta > Hymenoptera > Cynipidae > Acraspis > Acraspis erinacei. Next base: position 74,343,286 of record JAWWLR010000002.1, read on the forward strand.
ATCTTTAACCAAATTTAGAAAAAATAATTGATCGCATTTTCATTAAAACTTACTAAGAATCTTTAATAAATTGTTTAGACAATGAAATAATGGTTCAACCATAAAATTTTGCTCTTAGCGTTGAGAAATTACCAAAATAATTACAGAAAAATTTCGTTTTTTCTTCTTCTAATTGACTAAGATTGCCTCCAGGTTTTTAAAATTAGAAAAAATAAGTACTTTTTATTACCTTTTTATCAATTAAAGTGGATTCACTTTCTGAGAAACGTTTATGGGAAAACATCAGCAGCGTAGCGGAAAGGCACTGTACGCAGGTACTCACATACGGAGATTGCGCAATATTACGCATTCCAGTTGGAAACGATTCAGCCGATCCTGACTGGTTACGTTACGATACTCCTGATTTAGCTACAAGGCTCCGGAGAAGAAATACTGGGTGGGGGGGGGGTTGGATCAACAAATATCGATTAGTATTTCATTAAAACGTCCAGCACCTAATTTAATAAATTCAATACCAAAATTACTTTCCTGTATATAAATTTTGTAATAACTTCTGCTAAAGATAGAATAAAGTGGAACGAAAAATTACGCCAGAGTTCAGTAGTTAAACTTAACTGTCCGGCAATGATAATTTGGTTTATAGCTTCCTATAAATTAAAAGGCCTGTAAATTCGTCTGTGATATATTTTCAAGAATCTAAATCCCTGAAACGTGTTCATGCTTCGTTGGATTTTAATTTGAAGAAATGCAGAGAGAAGTCTCGTGCAAAAGGGAAATGTCTGAAGCAGCCTGTAACCTGTAAAATTACTATCCGAACGAGTGTACGGAAACTTTTAACGAGAACGGCCCACTTTTAAAGCGATCGAATAGCGAAGAGGAGTCAAACTATTTCGCCAAGTAAATAAAATTTCCTGGAAAATATTTTTATTATATTATTTTTATATTATTATTTATTATATTATTATTATTATATTTTTATTATATATATTTATGGAAATTTAAATGACTTTTCATTAATTTTGGATATAAATTAATCTTGTTAAATTAGGGAGACATTCCTATACATTTTTGGGGTAAGGTTATCGCAGTGGTAGGGCACCGGGAATCGATCGGGCGGCCAAGGGTTCGATTCCCCTGGCCGAAGTCAATTTTTACTAACGCCAAATATTTATACTTTGTCTTCCCTTTCTTTATCTTTATTTCCCTGTTTGTCTTTTTGATTACATTATTGAATTTGATTAAATGTTACAAAAATGAATAATTTTAAATAAAAAATGTTTAGAATTAAATAAGATCTGTCACATAAAATTTTGTATCGAATATTTATAGCCAGTTCTTTATATTTTTTGATTCTCTAAATTCCGAAAATATTCTGAATTCTCAGAATACTTCAGAATTCCCTGAATTCGCTCAATTTCTTCTCAGTTCCTTGAAAGTCAAGGACTGAAAAACAGTTTTCGTGGAATTCAAATAATCTAGAGAAGGCAAGGAAATTTGGGTTATTTAAGAAATTCAAGCAATTTACCGAATTGAGGGAATTCACGGAATTGAAGAAATTTGCAGAATTAAAGGAATTTAGACATTCAAATAATTCATAGAATTCATGTAATTTATGGAATTTAAAGAATTAAAAGAATGTATAGAATGTAAGGAATATTATAAAATTCACCAGCTTCAGGCAATTGAGAGAATTGAGAGAATTTTGGAAATTCTAAAAAGTTGGTGAATTCGGGAAATTGAAGAAATTCGCGGAATTGAAGAAATTCATGGAATTACAGGCAGAATTTACGAAATTCAAATGTTTTAGGGAATTCTAAAAGTTCGGAAAATTGAGAGAATTGATCGAATTCATATAATTCACGATATTCGCAAAATTATTAAAATTTCAATAATACAGAAAATTTAAAGAATTCATAATTTATATTCATCGAATATTTGGTAGAATTCAAGGAATTCATAAAATTTAAAGAATTTGTGGAATTTCTAGAATATAAGGAATTCATCAAATTTCTAAGAATCCGTAGCATTTAGGGAATTCGTAAAATTAAAAGAATTCGCAGAATTCAAGAAATTCGTAAAATTCAAAGAATTCATAGAATTCAAGAAATTCGTGAAATAAAAAAATTATTAGTAATAAATGCATTCGTAAAATTCAAAGAATCCGTGGAAATTAAGGAATTCAAAGAAATAGTAGAATTGAAAGAATTTGTAGAAATAAAGAAATCATGATATTATTATTAATTCTAATAATTCCATGAGTTCTAAGAATTCTACGAATTATATTAATTCTAAAAGGTTTAAGAATATTATTAATTCTACGAATTGTAAAAATTCTAGGATTTATTTAAGTTTTACGAATTCCACGAATTCCTTGAATTCTACTAATTCTTTCAGTTCTACTATTTCTTTGAATTCCTTGAATTGAAATAGATAGATTTCAAGGAATTCATAAAATTCAAAGAATTTGTAGAATTTCTAGAATATAAGGAATTCATAGATTTCTAAGAATTTGTAGAATTCAGGGAACTCGTAAAATTCAAAGAATTCGTAGAATTCAAGAAATTCGTAAAATACAAAAAATGAGTAGAAATAAATCCGTTCGTAAACTTCAAAGAAGCCGTGGAATTTAAGGAATTAAAAGAAATAGTAGAATTGAAACAATTTTTACAATTCAAAGAATTCGTGGAATTCGTAACATTTAAATCATTATAGAATCATAGAATCATAGAATTCTGACAATTCATAGAATTAATAATATTCTTAAAACTTTCAGAATTATTCAAATTCGTATAATTCTTAGAACTCTTGGAATTAGTAGAATTAATGTAATGAGCAAAAATAAAAGAATTAGCAGAGTTAATGGAATTTATAGAATTAATAGAATTCAATAAATTCGTAAAATACAGAAAACGAGTAGAAATCAATGCATTCGTAAATTTCAAAGTATTCGTGAAATTCGAGGAATTCAAAGAAATAGTAGAATTGAAATAATTTGCAGAATTCAAGGAATTCGTGGAATTCGTAAAACTTAAATCATTCACAGAATTTTTACAATTCGTAGAATTAATAATATTCTTAAACCTTTTAGAATTCATAGAATTCGTAGAATTCTGAGAAATCATGGACTTAGTAGAATTAGTATAATTAAGAGAAATAAAATAATTAGTCGAATTAATGGAATTATAGAATTTGTAGAATTCATGCATAGGATTCAATTATTTCGTAGAAATAATTAAATTCAAGTATTTCTTAGAATTCCAAGAATTAAAATATTTCGCAGAATTCAAGGAATTCGTAGGATTCATAAAATTTAAGTATATCCGGAAGTTTAGGGAATTTAGGGAATTCAAAAAATTGTAGAGTGCAAAAAATAGTATAATTCAAGGAATTCGTAGACTTCAAGGAATTCGTAGACGTCAAGGAATTCGTAGAATTTAAGGCATTCGTAGAACTAAAAGAATTCGTAGAATTTACAGAATTCGTAGAATTTACAGAATTCGTAGAATTTAAAGAATTCGTAGAATTCGTAGAATTCTAATAATCCGTAGAATTCAAAGAATTCGTGGAATGCAAAGGATATGTAGCCGCTTATTTTAGACGAAATTCGTCAATAAATTCCTAATACACTATTTGCTTGGAAGTGGGCTAGATAACGATGATTTGGTGGCCCCAGGAGAAATTTTAATTTTTTTCCGCTTATAAGCAAAAATGTACCATGCAGGATACCCGGATATCCGGATGTTCACAC
>JAWWLR010000002.1:74374236-74386153 GCA_035041075.1 Acraspis erinacei
CAAAATTCTATGGTTTCACAAGATTTTTCTTTGAAACATTCAATTTATTTTTAAATTCCAAACTTTTGAATTTTAATAGCTTCGAATGAAAAACTATTTAAATTTAAATGTCACAAAATTTTAATTTTTAAATTTTCTACGCTTTTAATTAAAAATTACACAATTTCAATATTTTTGAATTGAATTAAATTTACTCAATATAATTTAAATTTTAATGTATTTAAGCACGAAAAAGTTTCAACATCACAATTCTTGGTAAACTTTTTGTTCGTTTAAAATTAAGTTTGGATTTGTTTCATTTTCATTTTTTCGTGATAAAGTTTTTTTTTCACATTTAAGTTTTTCAATTTAAAATTAAGTTGCTTTCATCATTTTTGAAATAATAATTCAATCTTAAGGTTCACAATAAAACTTTTTATTATTAACGGTAAGTTGATTTTTTGATCTTTCAACAATTTTTCTAATTTATTTTAATGTAAATTATATTTTCTACGCCTTTCATTAAAAATGACACAATTTCAATATTTTTGAATTTGAAATGATCCAATTAAAAAAAGTCTAGTCTAAAACTATTATCCTTTGAACTTTTTTAAAATTTCTTATTTTCTAAGTTTCAATATGAAATGATATAATTTTTATATTCTTCAATTTAAAAAATGTAATTTTTAACGCTTAAAATTAGTAACTATACAATTTCAAGTCCTCTTTATTAAAATTTTCCAAATTTCAAAATTTAATTTTTAGTTTATTTAATTTTGATAACTTCTTATTAAAAATTAATTAATTCCATACGCGTTCAATTTCAACTTGCGTAATTTTCAACAATATTAGTTATAATTTTTAATATTATGCTGCTTCACAATTCTACAAAAGCTAAAAAAATTTATTTTTTATTTTGAACTCATAATCCTGCAATACATTTCTTGAAATTTCAAATTCGTTGCATTCGAAATTATTATTAATTAATATTTCGACAAAATTTTTTAATATAATTTCATTTTTTTTAAATTAAATTTTCTCTGAAAAAAGGTCTTCTGCTTCTGCTCCACTGGGAATCGCACAACAGAACTTCCCATTTCCGGTCGAGTACTTTCCCATTAAGCTATTACAGAAATTCAGAGAAGAATTCTTTTTGAGAAATATACGCATTATTATGCCAGGTGTAACAAGTGAATTTTGTTCAAGGAATCTGTATTATCATCAGAGAATCTTAGAATTTATTAACGTCTTTACAGACTAAATGGAGCTGTGAATTTGTATTTCTGAAATAGGAATCTTTTCTAGATCTCTCTAGTAGCTTAATGGAAAAGCATCAGACCGGCAATCGGAAGTTCTGTGGTTCGATTCCCAGCGGAGCAAAAGGAGAAAATCTTTTTTCAGAAAAAAATTTAATAATTTTTGTTTTTCATTCATAGAAATATCTAGCCTGTAAAGTAGTTGAGAAATTATGTTATTCTCTTATGATAATACAGATTCTTTGAACAAATTTGTTTAAATGCCGGATTTTTAAGTTATAAATTAAATTAAATATTTTTAAAGGTATCGCACATTTATTATAATAATTTTAATAAATTAAAATCAAACAAAAAATTAAATAAAGTGCAGTTAGCGGGAGCCGAGCCCGCAACCTTCCGGCTACAAACCTAGGACGCTGCGACCTGAGCTGATCGAATTTCTTAAAGTCGTTTTTCTCGAAACTGGAAAAATATTGATTCCTAAGAATTTCACTATTTAAATTTTAATTCATGACATTCTTTAAAGAAATTATGAATTCAAAATAAACTTCCTAACTGGCACGTCTTTTATTAGAAAATTGGTTTTACCTTAAGCCGCGTTCCCAGGCAGCAACAATAAGAGTGTTACTAGCAAGGTCAGCCGGTATCAGTTCAGCTTGATAGCCTGAGTGTCCAAGTGCAAATCCGGCTCCTACCATTAAAGCCGTTGGCCCCTTTAAAATTTCAACATATCCTGGCATAGGTTCCTTGTAAACTGGACCAACAATTGGGAATCGGACGATAGCAAGTGGCACATCAGGTACTTTTTCATTGAGAATTGTCTCACTAATTTTTCCTCTATATCTGAAAAGGTTGGAGGCTGCTGCAACAGCTTTAAGGTTCGGCAATTCTTGGCAAAATTCAAGAACATCATCATGTGGTCCAGCTGCATGTAGAACCACACTGACTTTTCTCAATTTGGCTTTGTCTTCTTTACTCAGACCGAGACCTTCATAAAGAAGGTTTCCCTCTAAGGCCTTCACTCGTGAAATTGCATTTGGGTCCTCTTGGCGCAGTCTTTCGTATCTGAAAAAAAATTTAGGTTTAAGCTGATGGGTGATTAAGACTCGCTCTACATGCTTCCCAAAATTTCCGCTACCTTTCCAAATATCCCTTGAACTTTCTGAAACATCTGGTGAACCTTTTCCCGAAGAGAACACCCGTAGTGTCTACTTGATCTTGAACTATTCACGACTTCCTTAAACGGCTCCTTCATTCTTAAATTCCCGCTTGGCCTCCCTGCATGAAGGGTATTTCCCTTTAATCCTTATACAACCACCCTAAAAAGTCCAGGGGTCCTCCCTAAGTGCACGACACTTTCCTAATTTGCACGACAACCTTCCTAAATGCTCGCAGCTTTCCTAACTGCCGCCGAAACTCCCTAGATCTTAATTTAACCTTTCCTCTATCTGCTGATGTTTTAAGAATCAAAAGCAAATGCCCACCCGACCTCCCAAAATTTCCGCTACCTTTCCAAAAATCCTCCCAACCTTCTAAAGCGTATGGTGAACCTTTTCAAACTCCCGAAGAGAACACCCTTAATGTCTACTCCAGCCTTAAATACTCGCGACCTCCTTAAACGGTTGCTTGCTTTGTAAATTCCTGCATGGGTTTCCTAAATAAAGGAAACTTTTCTAAATCCCCGCCCAACCTTCTCGAATGACTAAAGAACCTCTATAAATGCCTAATACCGCATAAGCTATTCTCTAACTCCCAAAACTCCCAGTATCTTCGTAAATGCCCGGGTCACCTCCTTAAGTGCACTATACGTTCCTAATTGTAACAACCTGCCTTAATGCTCGCAGCTTTCTTAACTGCCCGCCAAACCTTCCTAAATTCAAATTTAACCTTCCCTCTATCTGCTGATGTTTTAGAAATCAAAAGAAAATGCCCATCTGACTTCCCAAAATTTCCGCTACCTTTCCAAAAATCCCCCTAAACTTCTGAAGCGTATGGTGAACCTTTTCAAATTCCCGAAGAGAACACGCCTAATGTCTACTTCATCCTTAACTACTCACGACCTCCTTAAATGGTTGCTTGCTTCTTAAATTCCTGCTTGGCTTTCCTAAACAAAGGCAAATTTTCTAAATCCCCGCCCAACCTTCCCGAATGAATGTCGAACCTCTATAAATGCCTAATATCACATAAGCTATTCTCTAAGTCCCTAAACTCCCGGTACTTTTGTAAATGCCCGCACGTCCTCCTTAAGTGCACGATACGTTCCTAATTGTAACAATCTTCCTTGTTGCTCGCAGCCTTTCTACCTGTTTGCCGAGCCTCCCTAACTTCCGGTTCAACCTTTTCAATTGTCCAAATGACCGCACTAAAGGGACTGATGTTTGCGGAATTGAGATCCACTCTAAATGCTCACTCGACCTCTCCAATTTTTTTCTACATCTCCAAATATCCACCCTACTTTCTTAAATGTCCTAATAGCCTCCCCAAATTGCCGAACGACTTTCCTCAGTGTCTACCACATCCTTATCTTGTCACGACATCCTCAAACGGTTGCTTTCTTTTTAATTTCCCGCTGGTCCTCCTTAAATAAAGGATAATTCTATCAATCCCGGCCCAACCTTCTGAAGTGTCTGATTAACTTCTGTAAGTGCCTAAAACCGTGCTCACCTCCATAAATGCAAGCTACCCTTTTCAATTTATGACGATCTTCCTAGATTTTTGCAAATTTCTTAACAGCCCGCCGAATCTCCCTAAATGCCGGTTCAACAATCTTAGCTGTTCAGCTAAACCTCTTAAGAGGGACCTCTACGTGTTGATGTTTCAGGAATCCAGATCAACTCTGAATGCCCACACGACATCCCAAAATTTTCAATACCTCCCCAAATATCAGCAAAACCTACTTAAATACCCTAATAAACTCCCCAAATTCCCGAACAACTTTCCTCAGTGTCTACGACATCCTTAACTGGTCACAACCTCCTTAAACAGGAGCTTCCTTTTTAATTTTCCGCTTCTCCACCCTTAATAAAGGCTCCACCCTTAATAAAGGCTCATGTTCTCAATCCCTGTCCAACATTTCTTAATTCCGGCCCAACCTTCTAGAGTGCCCGATTAACTTCTATAAATGCCTAAAACCTCACAAACTATCCTCTAACTCCTGAAACGCCCACTACCTTCGTAAATTACCGCGTCACCTCCCTAAATGCACGCTACCTTTTTCTAATTGTAATAATCTTCCTAAATGTTTGCAAGTTTCCTAACTGCCCGCCGAACCTCCCTAAATGCCTGTTCAAAAATGTTAACCTTTCAGCTAACCGTTCTAAGAGGAACCTCTACGTGCTGATGTTTTAGGAATCGCGACCCACTCTAAATGCCCACTCGACCTCCCAACATTTTCACTACCTCCCCAAATATCCGCCCAACTTTCTTAAATGCCCGATTACCCTCCACGAATTACCGAACGACTTTCCTTAATGTTTACTAAATTCTAAACTACACACTACCTTTTTCAATGAATCCTCTTTTGGTTTCTTTCATATCGTGCGTTGTTTGGCTAATCGAAAATTGTATAAAAAAAAAATAAATTACAAATTTGATTCAAATCAAAAATGGATTTTTTTCAGAAATTGTGTTTAAAGACTCATTGTTGAAAAGTCAAACAAGTTTTATAGAGTATTCTTGTCAAAAAATATTAATCCACAACTGCGTGTTTTAATGAATGGCTAAGAAATAAAAAGCTATTGTGTGCTAGTGGGGTCACATGACAGAAGTGAAACTTTGATGGATAACTTTGAAATGTTTTCAAGCTGCACCATGAGTTTTGAGTCGATCGCATAGAAAGAGAGTATAGAAGGGGAGCTAGAGAGAGAGAGAGAGAGAGAGAGAAAGAGCATATACTCGCTTGCTTATCATGGCAGTAGTGGGGATGCCTAAGAGGAGTCTTCTGAGAAATTGCGAATTGCCGCAAAAAACAGAGACGTGATTACAAAGAAAAGCTCTAGACAGTACGTAGGGGATAGAGTATGAGAGTGGGGGGGAGCATATACGAAAGTTGTGAAAAAATGCTTTGAATGCTTTTCTTAATTTTTTTACATATCATTCTGAAATTTGTTCGAATGCACAACAAAATAAATCAATTTTTTTTTAAAGAAAATTATACTTCGAGTTGGCGCAAGTCCCATAAAGTTTAAGACGTATTTCCCATGAAAAAAGACGGTTTTGCAAATTTTATTTAGAATCGTCAATTTTAGTTGAATCGAGCTTCACTCAACATTTCTTTTCACCAGTAGCAATCGAATACAAAAAATATTACTTTTTAAATATTGCTACGACAAGCTGTTTCATAGGGTCCCAAAATAACCCATAAGTGAAAAAATGGGTTCTCTGAATTTTTGGCACTAATTATGATTTTTTAGCGGTTTTTAAAATTTGGATTGTTTCTAAAACATAAAATACTATTTTGTACTGGTAATTGTATGTTGACATGAATTTTTTAAACAATTTATTATTATTTTTAGAAATTTTCTCTTGGAATAGGATTAGAAAGTTTCAGTATATTCTGAAACTTTCCACTTTTTATCCACTTTTTAATTATACTAAGGTAATAATTATTTAAATTTAACAAACATAATTTTTTTAACAACTTATTATTGTTTATAACCATTTTCTCCTGTAGTAATTATAAATAGTTGCTGCTTTTTCTAAAATTGGAAACCATTTTTAACCCTTTTACTTAGTGATATAATAATTAATTAAAGTTAACAAACATAGTTTAAATAATATATTATTGTTTATAACTATCTTCACGCAAAAGGATTGCTAGAGAGTTGCGGGTTTTTCCGACATTTGCATCTTTTCTTTGCCTTTTTAATTTCGAACAAATTATAAATATTAAAATAAATAAAATTTAAAAAATATTGAAAAAATCTGTTTTATTTAAAAAAATATATATTCAAAAAAAGGAAGAGATTATTGGAAAAATTATTTGTTCTAATGTTTATTAGTTTTTCATAACTAAAGACTGAAAGGAAAGTAAGAATTTTCAGAAAAAACCGACACTTTCTAGCAATTATCTAGACAAGATAGTTATCAAAAATAATTATTTGTTTAAATAATTATGTGTGTAATTAATTATTACCTTAGTTTAATCAAAAAATGAACGAAAAATAAAAAATTGCAGAAAAAAACGAAACTTTCCAGCATTATTCTAAGAGAATATTATACACTAATAAATGATAATAAATGGGCTTTTGAAATTAACATGGGATTTTAAATGGGAAAAGCACGATTTTCAAAAAAATAGTTTCCACCCAATAGCTTTTAATTTTGACACACCCGAACAAAATAAAATAGCAAAATAGCATTTTGCTATCAAATTCATGCTAAAGATGGTATTTAAAAAAATTTCAACATGATTTATTTTTAATCGATAATTGAGGAATTATAAAGTATGTTTTAATACCTTTAAATTGTTTAAACAATTATTATTTGTTTAAACAATTTTCCCGTCTTGTAAAGCGTGACAAATTATTAAATATTAAATTTTTAAATAATTATAATTTTTAAAATGATTTATTATTTTTTGAACAATATAGGGTATATGTTCTGAGATAAGGAAATACTGAATATTAAACGATATAGTGTGAGAAATTCGAAAAATTTAGACTTTTCTCCACCTTTCCTATGAACAAGCGCTAGTAAATTAATAATAGCTGTTTAAATAAATGCAAAATGTCTGAAGCAAAAAATATTAATTTTAGCATTGGTTAATTGTGTCATTAATTGCAGAAAAGAATAACTTTTTACGATTTACAGTGGCAAAATTATTTAAACAGGTACAAATTGTTTCAACAAATTAAAATTGTTTAAAAAATTTTTGAATGTCCTTTAGAAAAAATATTACACTCAACATCCGCTAATTCTGTAATTAATTCCAGAAAATAATCATTTTTCGCGGTTTACAAGGGGAAAAAATTGTTTAAACAAATCGAAATTGTTTAAGTAATTACCAAACATAAAATAATTCGGAGTAACCGCAGTACGCTAATCCACTTGTAAGTCAGAATAATCCGCTCGTAACCTGAAGTAATCTAGTTGAATCCGTAGAAATCCATTTGTAATCTAGTTTTAATTTATAGGAATACACTTGTAATCCACCGCTAATTCAGATAATTCAAAGTAATCTACGTAATACAGGGAAAGGGACTGATAGCTCGAACTAATTCATGTAATTCAAACTAATCCCAGTAATACGGAATATTCCACTTGTCACCCGGAGTAATCCATTTGTAATACGATGTACTCTGCTCCTAATATGGGGAGAATAACTTGTACTCCAATTCTTTGGTGGAGTAATCTATTCTCTACTTGCAGTAATAGAAAGTAATCCACTCATAATTTACATAATTCGAAGTAATTCAAGTATGAAATCCACTTGTAATCCGCTGTAATACAAGTAATTCGGAGTAATTCCAGTTTCATAGAATAATCCGATTGTAATCCAATTTTAATCTGAATTAATGTACTTGTAATCTAAAGCAATCCTCTAGTAATTCAATACAATCAACTTGTAATCCAGTTCTAGTATGTAGTAATACAATTTTGATTCGCTTTAGTTCAGGATAATTCACTTATAATATAAATAATTCAAAGTGATTCAAGTATGTAATCCACATGTAATCCGAAGTAATTCACGTAATTCAGACCGCTTCTATTTTGTTGTAATCCATTTTAATTTGAAGTCATTTAGGGTAATCCACTTCTCATATAAATAACTGGAAGTAATTCAAAAATGTAATTCACTTGTAATCTGGGGTAATTCAGGTAACTCGGAGTAATCCCAGAATCAGAGAATAATCCACTTGTAATCCAGAATAATCTACTTATAACCTGAAGTAATGTGCTTTTAATCCAAATTAATTAACTTGTAATCCAAGACAATCCTCTTTTAATCGACTTTTAGTTTGCTGTAATCTAATTTTAGTTTCTAGTAATTCAGAGCAAACACTTATAATATAAATAATTTGAAGTAATTCGAAGATTAATCCAACAGTAATCCAGTCTAATCCACTTGTGATTAGAGTAATTAATTATTTTTGTTTTAAGTTCAGCTGCTCAGTGACAAAATGTATCTATCTTGTCGGAATTGACTTTCTGTAAAATTCATCTATTTTATTGACAATTTGTTGTTTTTGGCAGACAAATATTCTTTTTGTTTCCAAATTCGTCTCATTCGCTGAAAATCTTCCTATTTTTGTGACTAATTCAACTGTTTTGTTAAAAAATCGATCGTCTTCTTTTGAAAAAAATTAATGTTTTTAGTCTCAAAATCTAACTTCTCCATTTTTGAATTTAAGTTCTTTTGCTCATTTGAAAATTTAAGCTTTCGTTTGAAGATTATTTCTTTTAAATCAACATTTTTTGTAGAAAATGCAACTGCTTGGTTGACAGTTCAAGTGAGTTGTTTAAGTATTTTTTCGAAAACTAATATCTTCTTAAACCTTAGTAGTAGACCTATACGGGTTCTGGAGCAACTCAGTCGATAAAACAGTGCGTGGCCATTTGCCGACTGTCGGTAAATGATTATTCAGCAATTCCTGCATTACCATAAGTATGTAAATTGCCGGTAAGTTTTTTTACCAAACGAGGTGATCCAGAACCCGCCTATCCAAGATACTAAGATTCATAATTCTATTTGAAAATTGATATCTTTGGTGGAAAATTGAACAATTTTTTTAAAAATTCGTTTCGTCCACTAAAAGATAAATTTTTGTTGAAAATGAATCTACTGTGTGCAGAATAACAAAATGTGTTTAAAAAATATATTTTTGGTTCTGTGTAGAAAATTTAACAATTTTTTTAAAAACTCACTTTTTTCGTTGATTATTCCTAATTTTGGTCGAAAAATCATCTTTTTGGTTAAAAATTTAACTATTTCGTTACAAAAGCATTGTTTTATTGTTGAAAATTAATTTTTCAACTGAAAATTTAAGTACTTCATTTTTGTAGAAAACTGATGTTTTTTACATAACACGGTAGATGATTTATTGAAAATTCATGTGAGTTTCTTATTTGGGGAGAGCAATTCACCTTATATTTATGCAACTAATAATAATCTGATGCAATCCGGAGTAATTTTAGTCAATTTAGAGTAATTTTCTATTCAAGAGGATCTATTCAGGCTTTGGTGGCATGTTTGGTTAATGCTCCACTCACTTATGGCGGCGTTCCTGGCTCAAATCCGGGCGGAAGCAGATTTTTTTCGTTTTTGTCAATACATCACTATAAAGGATCGACCATTGGAACAGCCTCTAAATGCAGACGTTCGATAATTTAAAGGCTGGAGTGTCCCCCCACCTCTACTGTGACCTTCAGGTTATTTTCGTCAAGCTTCGTTAATTGGCTGCCCCCGCTTTGTAATGATGCGCGCGCTCAATTCAAACCAACGAGGGCTTCCCACTCTTCGGGCCTCGTTTTAATTGGTCAGACACTGCGGCGAAGGAGAGCGCACACGGACCTTGGTGGGAGGTGACTCGGAAATATTAAATAACCATGTATGCAGTATGGCGGACTTCAAATAGGCAAACTTTCAAATAGACAGGATTTGAAATATTCCCAATTTCACTCTATTTATGCAAAGTAATAAACAAACATTACGTTTTATTTATTTATTACATTATTTTAAAATCTATATAATGGAGTTATCTTACAAAATATGACATTTAAACATTTATCTTAATAATTTTGTAATATTGATTAAGATTTACAAGAAACGAAGTATCGTGTCTAATGGTAAAAAGTTTGCGATCTAATTGGCCATTTAATGAAATAGTATGAGTTCAGCTTCCTTATCTCTGAATGTGAAGGAAGTAAAATTGACTGTAAAATAGTATTAAAAAGAGTGAAATTGTTATTTCGAAAACAGCCGTTTTTGAAAAGAGAATTGAAAAAGGGATATGGGGTTTACGACAATTCTTTTTCTAAAGAAGACGAATCACGTTATAAGGTCTTAAGAATGTCCTGGGAATCCACCCACGTCTTTCGAAGTTCGATAAAACCTTTCTCTAACTTCCTCGTTGAGTGGTCTTAAAACACCTTTTACACTTCTAGTTGAATCAACTATTCAAGTACTTTATACAAGGGATGACTTTAAGTAAATTGCTTGCAATTTTAGTGGTATTATATTCCCCTCAGAAGTTTACAGAGTTTTGAAATAAAATAAAATGTAGCAAAAGTAACGAATAAATTAACATTTTCTTCCATATAAGTAATTAAAAATTTTTTTAATTAAGGAAAAGTTTTTAAATATTAATTAATGACCAATTATATTTTAAGTCAATCCGAGGCGAAATAAGGAGAGGGAAAGTAGGAGAAGCGAAGGGGAAGTGAAGAAATGCGAGAGAAGCGAAATTAGGGGTAGGAGTAATTGAGGGGTAGTGGCGGGAGGGGAAGTAGGAAAAGCGAGCGGAATGGAGAAGACGGTAAACAGGATAAGTGGGAGAAATAGGACAGATGACAATAAAAATGGAGATATAAGACGAAATTAAGGGAAATATAAGCACGGGAGGTTGGAGAAGAGGCAGGAAAAGAGGGCACGTGAAGTAGAAGAAGGGAGGGGAAGTGAGAGGAAATAAGTAGGGGAAAAGTATGTAAAGTGAGGGGAAATGAGAAGAAGAAAGGTATAGTCATTGAATGGAAGTGAGAGCAAGACACGTAGGGGGTAGAGGTAATTAAAGCGCAATGGCAGGAGGGGAAGTAGGAAAAGAGAGTTAAAAAGGGAAGACGGGAACTAGGAGAAGGAGCAGAATTAGGAAAAAATAAGAAAAAATGAGAAATCACACGAATTTAGGGGAAATATTGGAGAGGGAAGTAGGAAAAGCGATGGGAAAAGAGACTAGGTGAAGTAGGAGAAAGGAGGAAAAGTAAGAGAAAATAAGTGGGGGGAAAGAATGGACATGTAGGGGAAATAATATGAAAAAAGTAGGGGCAGGTGAGGGAAGTGAGAGCATGACACGTAGGGGGTAAGGGATATAAGGGGTAAGGGATATAAGGGGTAAGAGCAGTAGAGAAAGTAGGAGAATCTAGTGGGAAGAGGAAGACGGGAAGTAAGAGGAATATGACAATGATATAAAAAAAGGAGAAATTAGACCAAATTAAAAGAAATATAAGGACTCGAAGTATGAGAAGCGATTGGAAAAGAGGATAGGGGAAGCAGGAGAAGTGAGAGTAAGTGAGGGGAAATAAGTAGAGGCAAAGTATGGAAAGTGAGGGGAATTGAGAAGAAGAAATGTACGGTCAGTGAAGGGAAGTGAGAGCAAGACACGCAAGGGGCAGAGGTAATTAAAGTACAATGGCGGGAGGGGAAGTAGGAAAAGCGAGTGGAAAAGAGAAGACAGAAGGTAGGAAAAGTAGCACAATTAGGAAAAAAATAAGAAAAAAGGAAAATCACACGAAATCAGGGGAAATATTGGAATGGGAGGTAGGAGAATCGATGGGAAAAGAGAGCAGGTGAAGTAGGAGAAAGGAGGGAAAGGAAGAGAAAATAAATGGAGGTTAAGAATGGAAATTGAGGGGAAAAAATATGAAAAAAAGTAGGGAAAGTGAAGGGAAGTGAGAGCATGACACGTAGGGGGTATAGGTAATTAAAGTGCAATGGCGGGAGGGGAAGTAGGAAAACCGAGTGGAAA
>JAWWLR010000002.1:74386253-74398148 GCA_035041075.1 Acraspis erinacei
AAGTAAAGGAAAATGAGGGGAAACAATAGAGAAGAAGTGTGGGAAAGGGGAGGGTTAGTCGGAGAGAGGGGGAAAATAAGGATAAGTAAAAGAATGGAGGCGAAATTTGGGAGGGGATGTAAGCCAAGTGCGGAGAATTGAAGTGGAGGAAATAATTAGAAGTGACAGGGGCTAGTGGGAGAAGTAAAGGTAGTAAAGTAAGGTAGTTGGAGTGAGTAGGTGAGAAAAAGTGTTAGTTAGGGAAGGGGATAAGGGAAAGGGAGTATTATAAAATAAGTTGAGAGGCGAGGAAGTATTTTTTAACTCAAATATAAGAAAATTCATCTTTTTGGTTGATCATTCTACTTTTTTGTTGAAAATTCAATTACTTGGTTGAAATCTAACAACTTTCGTTAAAAATGGTTTTTTTAACTATATTTTTAACTAAAAATTTATATTTATATTTATTTATATTTAATACCTATTCCAATTGAAGATTCATCATTTTAGTTAACAATTCTTCTCATTGGTTAAAAATGTAACCTATTTTTCAAAAATTTATTGTTTTTTAATTGAAAACTTTACTATTTTATTTCAAACTCTGAAGCTAAAAATTTTTTCATTTGAAGTAATAGGAAATACACTACAAATTAAAAAAGTCAAAGTGGAACTTTTGAGATTTAAAATTTTTAAATTAATATTTAAAAGTTTTTAATTCAAAAATTTATTTGAATAATTTGAATCTAGAAACATTAAAAATTGAATTTTTTGTTAAAACCGAACACTTCTTAAATTAGGATGGAAATTATTCGCATCTTAAATAAGGCTTAAGAAACCCTGAAAGCTTAAAAATTTTATATCAAAATCTTCAGAAATATAGAATTTGTTAAAAATTTCTTCAAATTTATAATTATTTTTGAAAATGCTTAAAAAATTCTAAATATCTTTTAAAATGAATGGAATTTTTCCTACTATTTTTAAAAAATTCTGCAAGCTAAAAAATGACTTAAAAGCTTCCAGATTCTTCTTTGACAATTTCGAAATCTTTTTAAATCTATTTAAAAATTCACCGAACATAATTTTTTTAATTTGCTAGGAATCTTAGCAACATATTTCTAATCTTTTAAAGATCTTCAGACATATTAAGAAGCTTCTAATTTTTTTTAATGTACAAAAAACTCCACATTTTGTTTTAATTTAGACTATGGCTATTTGCAAAAAAATTTCAGTAGGAATAGACGAATTTTGTCAGTACATACAATTTTCTTGAATTATTTGTAAAAACTTCAAATCTTTTAAATTAATTTTGAATCCTTTCAAAACTTCTAAATACCTTTTCAAATTACTTAAATAATTTCTAAAAATAGTAGGCGTTCAATCGCGTTTTATACATGGAAATTGAACAATTTCATTTACAAATTAAAATATATTTAAATAGAACAATTAACATTGTAACATTGAAAGTTTAGAAGCTTTTCGAAATTTTATCCTTCCGGGCCTTCTAAGTCAAACCATTCAGTTTCAAACTGTTTACTTTTCGAACAGCGGCGGTTGAATGACACGTACCCAGAGCTTCAAATTACTTGGCCTAAAGCGCAGTATCCAAATGGTCGCATCTAAACGGCGGCGGCTGAACGTCACCAACTCAGAGTAAAAGCGTCTCAGCCCCTAAAATTCATGCGCCTAAACGGCAGCGTCCAAAAAATCACGCCTAAACAGCGGCGGCTGAATTTCACGTACCCAGAGCTTCAAATTACTCGGCCTAAACCGCAGTGTCCAAACGGTCGCACCTAAACGGCGGCGGCTGAACATCACGAACTCAGAGCACAAGCGTCTCAGCCCCTAAAATTCATGCGCCTAAACGGCAGCGTCCAAAAGGTCACGCCTAAATAGCCGCGGCTGAATTTCACGTACCCAGAGCTTGAAATTACTCGGTCTGAACCGCAGTGTCCAAACGGTCGCACCTAAACGGCGGCGGCTGAACGTCACGATTTCAAAGCCTAAACTTCTCAGGGCCTGAAATACCTACGCTTAAACGGCACCACCCAAGCGCTTGCACCGAAACAGCGGTGGCTGAGCGTCTCACACCCTGCGCCTAAACATAACAGCGCCTAAAATTACTGCGCCTGAACCGCAGCGTCCAAACGGTTAATGTAATTTTGTATAAAAAGGCTGTTAACATTATTTTTTTATTAGTAATTCATAACCAAGTATTTAAATTTAACATTAAAATTAAAAAATTAATCCCTTAATTTAGTTCCATGTTAAATTAACAAAAAATATAAGAAGTGAAGTGTGTCGGGATATATTTTCTTGAAAGAGTTCGGATCTACGAGCCACTTAAGTTAACGAGAGAGCTATAATTTCGGATTATTTCCACGCACGCAACTAGACCATGAAGAAGACTTTATTAGCCCACAATCCACTGACAAATTCCGTTCTGGCGCTTATCTAAAGCTAAAAATTTTTTATGATAATGAGGAATTTCTCCTGAAAAAATTGCTACCTTAAGGCGACAATGCCTGAACCAAGGTTTGGTTCGCGTGTTTTCAGCCGCGCTCGTAATTAACGGCGCATAAACACGTCATACGACGATCTAATTCGTCGGTACGTGCGCAATTTACAGGAAGGTTCATTGAATCTTTATAGCGCTACATCGGATGCCCAACGTGAGATACGCTGGGCAGCTTATCGAATTTTTATTTCATGTGCTCGTTTTATGAGCCGTATAATTTTTTGTAGACCTTTCAACACTCGTTAATATTTATAAGGTGCGTGAATATTCAACAAATAATAGTTTTCGTAATATTTATTTTACCTAAAATCGTTTGACCAATCAGCACATTTTTATAATTTCTATTTATTCTACTAAAATTATCAATAATTAAAAATTAATATTCATCAAAGGATCTTAATCCTAGAGTTAATTATTTAGCCCCGAAGTTTAATTCTCTAAAGATAGAATAGTTAAATTTTCTACCCAGGAGTTGAATCTTTCAAAAATATGATTTTTTAACCATAAAGTTAATTTTTTACCAAAAAGGATCAATTCCGAACCCACAGGATTATTTTTCGAACAAGAAAAAAAAAATTGTAATAAAAAATATAAATTTTCAACCAAAAATGGAATGATTATATTTTTCGTTACAAAAATTAATTCTCAATAATTTTCAAACAAAATGATTAATCTTGAAAAACTGAATTTTCAAAGAAAGATTTTTTAACCGGATTTAAACCGAATTTTTTAACCCTGAAAATTAATTGTTGAACTAAGTAGTTGAATTTTCAGCTAGAAAAAAAATCAATTTTTAAGTATATATTTTAAGTTAACAGCCAAAAAAGAAATTTTCTAGCAAGGCGGATAATCTTCTGTCAAAAACACAAATTTTCAAGATAGTATATTAATTTTCAAAAACAAGTTAAATGTTAAGGCCAAAAGAACGAATTATCCACAAAGCGTTCAATTTTCTACCCGAAAATATTATTTTTTGACAAAAAACTTGATTTTCGCCAAAAATTTAAAATTTGAGAAAAATAGTTTAGTATCATACTAAATTTTTTAATTTTCAACCGAACGAGATTAATTTATATTCAAACGTTTGAATTTTTAATAAAAAAGGATTAACGTTCGAGCAAAATGACTATTTTTCTGACAAAATACATAAATTTTCAACTAGAAAAATTCAATTTTCAATAAAAGAATAATAATTCCTAGAAAAATGGAAAAATAACATTGTTAGTTAAAAAAACTTGCGTTTATAACAACAAAAAATAAAATTTGAACAACAAAAGATGAATTTTTCAACAAGACAATTAATGTTCTATAAAAAGAGGAATTTTGATTGAATTACACTGAGTTTTAATAAAATTGTTGAATTTTAAGGCCAAAAGGTGAATTTATTTACAAAAACGTTAATTTTTCAAGTTAGAAATATAATTTTTCAATAAAAAAATTAATTTCCGACCTAAAATTTAAATATTTAATAAAAATAATTTTATTTTATACTTAATTGTTGAATCCTCAGCTTAACTAGATTAATTTAATTATAGACTTAAAAGGTTGCATTTTTAATAAGAAAGGATTAATATTCAAGCAAAAAAGAACTCTTTAAAAAAATACCTGAATTTTCAACTAGAAAAGTTAAATTTTAATTAAAAATTATCAATTTCAATACAAAAATGAAAGCATTTGTACCTAAGAAATTGAATTTTTAACAATCAAAGAAAACTAATTTGTAACAAAATAATTACATTTTCAAAAAAAAAGATGAATTTTCTACTAAAATCGTGAATTTAAAAAAAACTGCATTTGAAATAAAAAATTCAATCCAGAAGATGAATTTTTAAACCAGGAAATCAATTTTCTTAAAATAGAATGATTAAATTTTCTACTAAGGAGGTTAATCTTAAAAAATATTATTTTTTACAAAATGAGGTCAATTTTCAACCGAATAATTGAATTTTCAACTGAAAAGGCCATTTTTGGACCAAAAATTTAAATTTTCTGCCAAAATATGAATTTTTCAGCAAGAAGATGTATTTTCTAAGGAACAAATTTTTCAAAAAATAAATTGATTTTTAACATGTTTTCGAATTTTAAATTCAGAATGACGAATCATCTTGAAAAATTTTAATCTTGGAAAAAGCTTAATATTCTTAAATTAATGTAAAAAATATTATGAGCAATAAAATATTTTGTTTAAGTAATATGTTTTTTTTTAATTATGTTAAATATTTAAGAAAAAATGCAACTTTTTAGCAATAATTATTACTTTAATCTGTGAAAAATTTACAAAAAATTGAAAATTTCAGAAAGAACTACTGATTAGATAGCATTACTATATAAGAAATTTAAAAAAACTGCACTACATTTATTCGATTAATTTTGATGTGCTGATTTGTAACCATCATGGGAATGCAATCAACAGTAAAAGACATTTTTTTAAATAAAGTTTTTATATCATTACAATACATAACCAAATTATTTAAACACTTCAATAAAAATAATGTTTTATTATAAACTTTTGTTCCCATCTAAACAACCTATATTCCAATAATCTATATTTTTTAAATATTAGTGATGTTGTGAAATGAATATCTGAATTAAATTTTCAAAATTATAAGTGCATATGTTTCAATTATTTTGCGATTTATTTCGATACGCTAATTATAAGTAAATATATTTTTATAATTTAGCATTTTACGCTTTAAACTGATTAAATAATTAATACCCGATTCATTTTTTTTGCAATATTAAATTACATAAAGATTGCATTTGATTTTTTTTCAATTAAGTAATATAAATAGATTATTTCCTTTACAGTTATGCAGTTCAATATTTGATATAATTTTTACAATAAAAGTGATTAATATTAAAAATATCTCTATTCCAATTTTATAATTTCTTCAAATGTTTGTGATGTGAAATGAGTATCTGACTTCAATTTTCGAAACTATATGTGCATATGTTTTATTTTCTTCTGAAATTAGTTTATATTCTTGATAAATCAAATTTATATAAATAAAAGTTTATATTATAAAAAAATGTAAAGTAACGCAATTTTGTTTAGATAAATAATGTTTATAAATATGGATAATTAAAGTATATATTTAAAATCCCTCTATTCTAATAATATAATTACTTTCAATGTATGTAATGTTGTGAAATGAGTATCTAAATTCAATTTTAAAAATTGCATAGTACATGTTTTAATTTTTTGGAATTAGTTCAAAAAGGCCATTAATAAATTAAATTTTCAGATATCAAAGTTCAAGCTTAAAAAAATATTAAGTAAAAATTGTTTTAATGTTTCAATGAAAAAATTAACTGTTTTTTTTTTAATTAAGATACATAAATTGATTATTTACGTTAAGGTTATGTAATTGAAAATTGTTTATAATTTTTATAATCAATGTGTGTTTATGTTGAAAAAATCTTTCACAATTTTATGATTTTTTGTAATGTTAGTTATGTTGTGAAATGAGTATACTACCGGCTAGAACTATCGATTGAGTCCAACGAATCTTTGTATTAAATTTTTTTTTCATCAGATGATGATTAGCGTCTTTCGCAACAATTTCAGTGTTTGGATATCCGATATTATTTAATTTATATTCACACTCAAATCTCGTTTTAAGTAAAATGTTTTTGTGTATTCTTAGAATTAATATCCTTCGCAGTTTTGTGATTTGTGATGAAAGTAGCCACAGCTACTTAGCATATGAGTTGCATAAATCGAGGTTCCAGTGTATTAACATAAATTGAGTTAATTAAAATAATTTTAATACTAAAGTTCGTACCCTGGAGAGGCAAAGATTTTCTTAATCCGATCGTCCTTGGAGTAACCGAAACGCGACCTGAGAACCGCATGAACTTTGACCTCCGGAAAAGTTCGTAGGACTTTTTCAAGAAGAATACGGCCTACCTCACTGGTAACACCGGTGAGGAGGACCTCGCGATCTGCAAACCACTCTTGAAGAGACATGATCATTGACTGAAGTGTGAGGTCTAAAAATGAAAGTGGTACCGCTGAGTGGCCAGACTCTTGAGGAAATTTTCTCGGCGGGGAAGAAAGTTCGTGTGCTTTTGCGGAAAAGTGGGAGATGAGAGAGGTTAAGGCCACCTCCGTTTTTTATACCTGAGGTTCATTTCAATTTGCTGCAAATGAGCTATTCCATCATAAATCACCTGAAGAATTTTATCTGCTCTTAGCTATTCTGATGAAGCTTCTAGAATCCGTTCTTCTAGGTGCTGATGAAAAAAGTCTAGAATAATTTTTTGAAAAATTCGAAAAAAATTAGGCGATATTCATAATTGCTATTTTTTTACATTATCATAACCTTCCTCTTCGGCATCCCCACTACTGCCACGATTATTAAAAAGTATATTAGGGTGTACAAAATAATTTTTTTTCAAATTTTTATGCATATCATCTGGAAATTTGTGCGAATCAGCAAAAAAATAAATGCACAGAATATGAATAAAATATTACTTTTAAAACATGACCTCCATAAATCCGTGTTATGGGGTCCCAAAAACCCCTGTAAGTAAAAAAATGATGTTGGGGAGATTTTTAATTTAATTATGATTTTTTTGGGATTTTTAAAATGAAAATTGTTTCTAATACAGAAGAAACTACTTCATACTGATAATTGGATATTTACATAAATTGTTTTAAAAATTTATAATTGCTTTTAGGAATTTTCTCTAAATACAGATTGAGAAAGTTCCGTTTTTTTTTAAATTTACTTTTTGTCCAATTCTCAATGATAGTACGGTCATACTTAATTATTGTTAAAAAATAATTATTTAAACAATTCCTTATTATTGTTAATAATATTCTCTCAGAATAATACCACAAAACTGCAGTTTTTATAAAAATGCTTAACTTTTTGTCTATTTTTCATTTAGAGTAAGTCAAATAATTAATTAAAATTAAAAAAAAAACTATTTTTCAAACAATAATTATTATTTATATAGTATTATCTTTGAATAATGTTCGAAAGTTGCGGTTTTCTTCTCATTTTTTAAACTTTTCTTCACCTTATTATTTAACTAGTAAAGTAATAATTAATGTAAGTGGAAAAAATTATTGTTTAAACAATTTCTTATTATGTTCATAATTATATTTCCTTAGATAATTATTAAAAACTTACGGTTTTCTCTGAATTTTTTAACTTTTTGTCAATTTTTTAGCTAGTGAGTTAATAATTAATGCAAGTAAGGAAAAAATAATAAATATTGACATTAATTTAAACAAAGAGGCTCTTAGTAGCTACTTCAAGCAAAATTTACATTTGATATAATCCACATAGAAAATTTGGAAAATATGTCAATTTTTTAATGTTTATTTATTATTTGTTCATAACTAAAAAGACAAATCAAAGTAAAATACAACAAATTCAACTATCGATTATTGATACCAAAGAAGATATTAATAAACAATAAAAAATTGTTTAAACAGTTAGTTTTGATAAATTGAATTAAATAATTAGGATTTTTACGAACACTTTCTAGTGATAATTACATTTCTACACAAACCTTTTAAACAATTTATTATTGTTTGTAATTACCTTATTTTAGAATACAGTTAGAAAGTTGCATTTTTTCCGAGTTTTTCAATTTATTATAAATTTTGAAGTCATATCGAATTAGAAATAAATTATATTGGACAGAAATAATTGTTTAAATAATGGATTATTATTTATAATAATATTATAGTAGAATATGGATGGAAAGTTGCAGTTTTTTTTATATAAAATTGTTCACTTTTTATCAAATTTTTACTAAAAGTAAGCTAATAATTAATTTAAGTCAACACAGATAATTTCTTAAACTATTTATAATTATTATGAATAATATTTACTTTGTATAATTTTAAGAAATTGCAGTTTTTTCAAATTTTTTTTCCAGTTTTCAATAATAGTGTGATAATAATGAATGAAATTTACACAAAAAAAATATTTTATCAAGTAATTATTGTTTATAAAAATCTTCGTCTATAGTTTTGTCAGGCAGTTGCGGTTTTTTCTGAAAGTTTTAACTTTTTATTGAACAGTATTTTAAATATTTGTTTACTTCAGAAAAATATATTTACATAAAAGAAAGAGATTGTTTAAAAAATAATTAATAAGAAAAGTCTAAAAGAGCTACATATATGAAAAGATAGTTATGAACAATAATTATTTGTTTAAAAAACTTTTTTTTCAATTTTATTAATTTTTATCTCACTCTAACTGAAAAGTGAACCAAAATTTAAATATCAAAGAAAAAGTCGCAACTTTCTAACATTATTGAAAGAAAAAATGTTATTAAAAACAATAATAAAAAGTTTGAGATATTATATTTAATTAATAGAATTAATTATTCACCTTCCTTTAATTGTAAATTGGACAAAATGTGGAAATTTTTTAGAAACAATTGCACTCTTGTAAACTTATTCTAATAGAATATTATTATGAATGAACATAAATTGTTTATAAAATTATCTCTGTTAAATTATATTATATTAAGAAATTGAGATTTAAATTACACTAAATTATATTATATTAATAAGTTTGTAAATACTCCCAATTTTATACAGTAGAACAAAAAGTACAATTTTCAATTCAAGTGAGTTGAATGATAAATAAAAGTTAACATAATTATCGTTCAGATAATTTATTATTATTATTAATAATATTTAATTTAAATAATTGTAGAAACTTGCAGCTTTTTATAAAATTTATAACTATTTGGCTACTTTTCTTTACTTGAGGTTGACTTTATAATGTATTTAATTTGGCAAAAATAATTATTTAAACAAATTATTGTTTATAACTATCTTTTTTGTTATTAATTCTATATGGTTTCAGTTTCTTCTAAAAGGTTAAACTTTTTATCTCCTTTTTACTTAGTAAAGTAATAAATAATTGAAGTTAACAAACATAGTTGTTTAAATAATTTATAATTGTTTATGGCTATCTTCTCTTAGAAAAAAATATAATCATAAAAAATAAAGAGATTGCTTAACATACGGATTAAAAAACGTTTTTCTCGAATGTTTATTTATTATTTTTTCATAAATAAAAAGGCAAAGGTAAGTTAAAAATTTAAGAAAAACGGCAACTTTCTAGAAATTATGTGAGAGAAAATTGTTATAAACAATAATAGATTGTTTAAACAACTATCTTTATTAACATGCATCAACTATTACCTCACTAAGTAAATAGTGGACAAAAAGAAAGAAATTCAGAAAGAAAGGCAACTATCCGGTAGTAATATAGATAGAGATAGTTATTAATAATAATAATTAGTTTAAACAATTACTTTTGCTTAATTCAAATAATTATTTATTCACTCAAAGTGAAAAATAGAAAGAAGCGACACCTTTCAACCATTAAGCCAAGAGAACACTATAAACAATAATAATAAATTGTTTAAACAATTATTTTTTTAACTTTAACTAATTATTACATCATTCTACTTGAAAAATTGAAAAACAAGTTAAAAAATTCAGAAAAAACGCAAATATTCAGAATTAATATAAAAAATACAGCTGTAAACAATAAGAATTTGTTTAAGCAATTATTTTTGCTAGATTAAATTAAATAATAACACACTTTAAGTAAAAAGTGAAGAAAAATTGTAAAATTTTAGAAAAAATTGCAATTTCAAGCATTATTCTAATATAATATTATTAACATTAATAATAAATTTCTTAAACAATTACTTTTGTTACAATTTATTAACTATTATCTCTTTCTAATGAAAAATTGTACAAAAAGTGGAAAATTATAGAAAAAACTGAAATTTATTATTCTAAGATAATATTGTTATAAATAATAATTCATGATTTAAAAATTTATGTAAAAATCTAATTAACAGTATTATGATTTATTTCAAAAAAATTTATTTATTTTTTGTGTGGATTGAAAAAAATTGAAAAAAAAATATGAATATAAATTCGAAAAAATAATTTTGTACAACCTACTATACAAGTTTGCTTATCTTAGCAGTAGTGGGGATACCGAAGAGCATAATTATAAAAATTAGGAAAATAAATATCTTTAATTTGGAATGCCGTCTAATTTTTTTTTTTAATTTTTCAAAAATTGTTCAGTACTTTTATCTTAAAAATCTAGGAGAACGTATTTTGGAAGCCTCATAATTTATTATTTATTTACTTTTAATCAATTAATTTTTTTTTTGAGAAATCCAACAAATTTGTGGGCGATATGAAGAAAAATTAAAAAAAAAATGTGATGAATTTTTGAACCACCCTATTCAGTATTGATTTTACTCCGTGTTCTATAAATTTGATGCTTCGGGATTCCAAGCACGACTTCAGAACTAACTAGAACCTAGATAGGCCAAGTTTTCATTGAACTCTGATCACTCCTGAGCTCAAGAAAACGACTATGAAATTCCTTGTTTCTGGTACCTACAGCAGGAGATTAGATATCAAATTAGTTTCCTCGACAGCTTCGCGTTAACACGGTTAAATATTTAAACAATTCGAATCGCTTTCAACTTTTTTTTTTTTGTTTAAACTAATTTTAGATACTGTTTTTTTTGAGTTAATATTCAAACCAAATCAAATCAAAAGACATAATTTAAAACCAAGTAAAACCTTTAAAAGAAGACAAAAAAAATAGTTAAAGGAGGCACTGTAAGCATACGCAAAAGCGTTTCGTAGCGTTAATTGTTTGACCCTCCCCTCCCATGATTTTCTTCCCCTACTCCTCTTCATCCCCCTCTATATGACCAATTTCCCACCACACTTCAACCTTCGCTTACCCTCTCTTCCTACTCCACTTCCCCCGCTACTTAATTTCCCTTACTTTCCCCTTACCCGCCATAGTCTCCTCAATTCCCATAGTTCTTCTTCACAAACTTGCCAGAGTTTCCTGAGTTATGAATTGTGAGCTTTAAGTTGTGAGTTGTGAGTTAGAACTTAGGAGTTATAAGGTAAGAGTTATGATTTTGTGAGCTGCTAATGGTAAGTTAAGAGTTACGATTTTAGGAATTATGAGCTGTGAGCTGTGAGCTGTGAGCTGTGAGTTGTGAGTTACAGCTCATGAGTTAAAAGTTAGGAGTTATGTATGGTGAGTTGCGAGTTATGAGTGATTAGTTAGGAATTATGATTTATGTATTACAAGTTGTGAACTGTAAATTGTAAGTTGTGACTTGAAACCTAGGAATTATAAGTTAAGAGTTAGGTTTCAGGACTTGTGAACTGTAAGTTGTGATTTGTGAGTTAGAACTTAGGAGTTATAAGTTAAGAGTTATGATTTTGTGAGCTGCAAGTAGTAAGTTAAGAGTTACGATTTTAGGAATTATGAGTTGTGAGCTGTGATTTGTGAGTTACAGCTTAGGAGTTAAAAGTTAGGAGTTATGTATGGTGAGTTGCGAGTTGTCAGTGATTAGTTATGTTT
>JAWWLR010000002.1:74399073-74415529 GCA_035041075.1 Acraspis erinacei
AATTTTCAAAGGCTATAATTCTATCAATTTGTTTTGGCACCTTTTGTCGTTTTTCCACAAATTTCTTATTTTTATTTTCAATTTTATTTTTCACCAATAAAGCAAAAAGTACGAGTCCTATCAAGAAGTGATCAGTTACGAATTTGTAGATATTTTTTGGTATCACAATTTTCTTTCATTCATCTTTTTTCGTATCCTGCCTAGTTTTACGAAAAATTTGCATTTTTCATTATTTTTTGTGCAATCAAAATTTCAATTTTCGATTTTTCAAGAAAATTCAAAAAGTTGTTATGATAATCTGAAGGGCTATCAAAAATCAATGTTTCTCTTCTCTCCTTTTTTCATATTTTGCGTTTTTTGACTTAAAATTTGGATTTTTGATTGATTTAAAACAATTGTTAAATGGCTATAACTCTGAGAATATCTTTTTTATCGAAAGAAGTCGTAAGGCTAAATTGTGCGCCTTTTCTAATGCTATAAATATCCGTATATAGAATTTTCAATTTCAGAAGAAAGTGGCTTTAAAAATATTCAAAATGTGTTCACTTTTTGAATTTTTATCGAAAATGGCTTGTTAACGAACTCGTCCTATCTTTTGAGACCTAAAAAAGTGTGCCAAAGATGGATTTGATCCGTCCATTTTTTCGAGAGTTATCGTGTTTACGGACGGACGGACCGACAGACAGACATTATATATATTATTATATATTATTATATACATTATTGTTATTATTATATATATTATATGTATAAGAATTTGAATTAAAAAATTTGCAATTTATGATAAGTAATAACTAACTTAACAAAATAATTAAAATTTCCAAACTTAATTAGATTTTTGATCAAATAGTTGACTTTTCAGCATACAAAGATGCATTTTCAACTGAATGGCCTGATTAAACAAAAATTAATAATAATAATAAAATTCAATCAAATATTGGAATGGAGAAGCTAAAAAGACAAATTTTTTAGACGGCAGTTGAATTTTTATCAAAAAAGTTCATTTTCAATAAATGAAGAAAGGTAGATGAAGAAAGGTAAATTTTCAATATAATAGTTAAATTGTGAAACAAAAAGATGAACTTTCAACTAACAAAAATAATTTTCTCCACAGAAAGACGATTTTTAATAAAATATATGAATTTTCAAACACCCTTGTGGAAATTTTTCCGTGGCCCAGACCAGGCCCAGATCTGGTGCCCAATCAGGCAGCCCGATCAGTACCCGACCTAGCCCTGACCAATTTTCCCTTGAATAATTAAATAATTTTGATAAGTTTCTTATTATTTTTAACAAATTTCTATTTGTTCAAACAATTTTTATTTGCTCTAGCTATTATTTTTCGATAACTAAAAAACTTAAATAAAATAGAGCACATACAATTATTTTTAAATATTTTTCTTTGGTTGAGGCAGTTTTCTATTTAGAAATGTGGATAAGTAATATAAAATATAATACATAGAATTATTTTCGTGAATGTGAATGTGCTTTTTTATAATATAATTATGATAGAGATAGTAAAAAGATGAATAATGCAATAATATATAAACTTTTATAATATAAATTTTATTATGAATTTTATAATTTATTTAATAGTGCGCAAAAAAAGATGTGAACCATCCGTAATAAAGTCAAAGAAAATTTGAAGAAAAAAAACAATAATTAAATGAATAAACCATAACATAAGTCTTTTATCAGAATTTAATATTCCTCGAAATTATTCAATATTATATCTGACTCAGAAAATACTAGTTTAAACATATTTTTGGAAAAGTAATTATTTAAAAAAATTATATTTGTTTAAAAAATTAAACAGTAGTTATTGTATTCTTTCTATACACTATACAATCAGAGAAATAGTTTGATGTTTTCTATTTTATTTCATTTTTTCAGATATCGAAAAAAAACTGCTTGAGAAAATAAAGATTGTTTTAACAAATAGAAATTTATTAAAAATTAAAATAAATGTTTTAGAATTATATAATTATTTGAAAAAACCTAGCACAGAGTATTAATTAAAAAATAATTATCTTCCATGGGTAAATCTTCACTAGTAATAATAAAATAAAAAGATTGCTAATTTTCCTTGACCATTAATATTCAAACATCAGAATCATGTTGTTTCTGTTGGACTGTTGTCCTTTAGTCCCTTGTGTTTTTTCCAAAGAGGGCAAGTTAGGAGCAGTATAAAGAAATGAGGAGAGGAGAATTAGGGGGAATGTGGGAAAGGGAAGTAGGGGAAGTAGGGGAAGTAAAGGAAGTGGGGGCAAGTGAGTGAAAGGAAAGTTGAGGTAGTGAGAAGAAACAAGGAGGAATGAGTATGATGAAAAGTAGGAGTAGTAAACGGGTTGGGGAATTAGGGGGAATGAGTGAAAGGAAAGTGAGGGGAGTAGAGCGCGTGAGAGGGAAAGAGTGTGAAGAAAGTAGGGGAAGTGAGAAGAAACGAGAGGAAGTGAGTGGCTGGAAAGTAGGATTATTAGGATGAATAAGGAAGGGTAAATAGAGGAAGTGAAAAAAATTAAGGCAGGGAAAGCAGAGTAAGTGTTAGGAAATGAGGAGAGATAAAGTAGAGTAAGTGTGAGGAAATGAGGGGAGATAAAGTAGAGAAAATAATGGAAGGAGAAGTTGCGATAGTGAAGGAAAATGAGGAGAGGGAAAGTGGATAATTTCATAGCAAATTGTAGGAGAGAAATTAGGATAAATAAAGAGTGGGAAGGTAGGTCAGAAGAAGGAAAATAAGTAGAGGAGAACTAAAGCAAGTGATGGGATGAGCTCGGGGTGAAATAGTGGAAATGAGGCGAAATTGGGGGAATGGCAGTAGGGCAAATGAGGAGAAGAATAGTAGAATTGAAGGGCGGGGCTAAGGAAAAGTGATGGGTGATTCAGCTGTGGAAAATAGGATGAATTAGGAATGGGAAGTACAATAAGTGAGTGTGTGTGAGGAGTAGTAGGTGGGATTATTAGAAATGTGGGTGACTGTGGTAAAGAAAGTAAAGAATGTGGAATGAGAATATGGAAAGGTGAAAACAAAGGAAACTGCCGTAGCGAGAAGCAGAAGAGACAAAAGTTGAAAATGGGTTGCGAAAGGAGATTTTTTAATATATTATAATTTTCCAAAACAATGTTTTTTAGATCGTTGTCATTGTTTATTATTGGCTGATGTAACCTTATAGATTGATCTTGGGATCCTATATTTAAAACTACATCTTTTTACTCAACCTGTTTTAAAATATCCATTCAAGGTTACCTATATAGTTACCTCCTCGAGGCAAACCGATGCGATGCATCTGCATGTAAACGAGCTTTTGCCTCCACTTTCGAGAAGTTTAGATTTGCATGATATTTCGTCCAACCAGGCTTTATTTCACTCGCACGACTAATGAGCGACATCCACACAGGACTCAGGATATTTAGAAAAGCCCAATGTTACTCACGTGATTCCAAATTTTCGTCAGTTCTATAAAGCCCTTAATCCTCATGAATATCGATTTTCAGTTTCGAAACGGAA
This sequence comes from Acraspis erinacei, assembly GCA_035041075.1. NCBI lineage: Eukaryota > Metazoa > Arthropoda > Insecta > Hymenoptera > Cynipidae > Acraspis > Acraspis erinacei. Next base: position 74,402,582 of record JAWWLR010000002.1, read on the forward strand.
AAATTATTTGTAGCAGTTTCCGGAAAAATAAAATCAATTTTAAAGAAAGTAGACGAGATTGGTAGAACCTTAAGACGCTATTTCAGCCCTTCCTCTCTCCTCATTCCTTCCTCCACCCCTCCCCTTCCCCTCTCCCCCTAACCTCTATCACCATACCTCCACTATCCCCTCTCATCAACCCCCTCTACTCTCCCCTCTCATCAATCAACTTTCCACTCTACTCTCTCCTCTTCCCTTCCTCCAACCCTTCCCTCTCGCTCTCTCCCTCACCCCTCTCCCCGTTCCCCCCTCTCTCATGTATCCACTCTCCTCTCTCCCCCCTCGTCACTCATCATGCCCATTCCCTCTCCCTTTCCAACACCTCCCACGCTTCTAAAATCAATCTTTTTTCTAGAAAATTCATCTTTATTGTAGCAAATTAAACTACTTTGTTGAAAGCTCATGTATAATATTGCTGAAAATTTGCCTTTTCTGGCAGAAAATTATTCTTCTGGGTTAAAATGGATGCTATTAGTTGATAATTTCACTGTTGCATTCAAAATTTATTCCTTTGTTTTTTATTTGAAAATTTATTTTTTAAATAAAAATGGAACTATTTGCGTTAAAGGTTCATCATTTTAGTTGAAAATTAATCTCTTTCGGTAATCATTGAACAATTTTATTGAAAATTCATTTTTGAATGAAAAATAATTTTTTTTATTGAAAATTTAACTATTCCGTTTTTGGTGAAGATTTTACCTTTTTCATTTGAAACTATAACTTTTTGGTTAAAAATTTATCTTTTTCATCTCAATTACGTTTCTTTGAAAATGCATGTATGTTGTTAAAAATTCATTTTGTATAGTTCGAATTGAACTATTTGTTATCATTTTCAAATATTTTCATAAAAATTCAAGTATTTTATTAAAAACTTATCTACTTTTTAAAAAATTAAACCATTTTTTAAAATGTCATTTTTTTATTAAGGATTCTTCACTTAGTTGAAAATTCATCTCTTTGGTTTAAAATTTTATTATTTTATTGCAAAATTATCTGTTTTTTGTAAAAATGTCATGTTTGAGCTCAAAATGTAACTATTTCTGTTTGACATTTCATCATTTAAGTTGAAAATTCACCACGTGGCTTCATCATTGAACTATTTTCCTTTAAAAAAATTTTTTGTGGAGAATTAATTTTTGAACTAAAAATTTCGATATTCCATTTTCAGTAAATAATTTATATTTTTTAGTTGAAATATTTTGGCAAGATTTTGGTAGATAATTTATCTTTCCGGTTGAAAATTGAACTATTTGGTCAAAAGTTAATATATTTTATTTACAACTCAAAAATAATTTATAATCTTATGTAATTCAGAGTAATCCGAAATTAGTAGATATAAGGTCCTAGTTTCAAATTTTTTATTTAATTAAAATTTCAAAATTAAGGTGAGTACTAGAGATTAATAAGTTTTAAAGGTTACGTTTTTACAGTAGAATACTATACGTATTGCGCCACTGCAACAAATTTCCCTTTTATTATTACCTTGGGTTGAATTTAATTAATATTTGGAATTTGTCATTAACTTTTGAAAATGTTAACGCATAATGAAAAATGTTACCCTTGCCGCAGCAGAGAATAATACTGTAAAAATGTAACTATAGAGAAAAAGAAAATATTTTTCGAAGTCTCGTTGGCGTTTTTAGTTAATGCTCAACTCATTTATGGCCACACTCCCGGTTCAAATCCGCGCCGAGGCAGATTTTTTTCTTATTAAAAAAAAATTATTTGTCTAATGTAATCGCTTTCACATCGAATAATTTTTAAATTAGAATTTTATTTAAGGTCAATTTATAAGCGCTTTATCGTTTCGTTAAATTCTGCGTCAGTTTGAAAAGTTACATTTCTGGTAGTTTCCTTATAAATAAGAAAGGTTTGAGGAAATAAAAAAGAATATCACGGTTCACGAGGCAGCAGTTTGGTTACATAAGTTGGAACCGGTTCGAAAACCTCACCCAATTACAAAGAAGTTAGTCTTATAAAGGTGAAACGAGTTTGAGCTCACGAGCATTTCCTGTTATTCCATAATTCTTCGAAAGTGGCAAGGACCTCTCAGAACAGTATATATCTACATTCTACGAACCCAATCCATCATATTGACGGAATTCATTAATGAATTTAAATTCCTTATTTACGATTTTAAATATTTTTATTTTTAACGCGATGACTAAGAAGTGAAGAAAATTTGTAACTAAATGAATATTAGTTTACCTATTTATGTAAGTTTTTTTTTTTTTTTAATTTCTTTTTTAAAAATTATTTTTGTTGGTTTAATTGTTAAATAAAGATGATGGAAATTTGAAGAAAAGACTTTTTAATAAAATTTCATAGATTAATAAAATTATCAATATCAATAATCAATAAAATTGGCATAGGTCAATAAAATTTGATAGAAGAAACTAATCTTAGGTCAGTAATAAACTGGAAATCTGTCGAGGATTTTAATATTTTTGAAGAAGTGACTGAATTTCTATAAAAGGCACTTTAATTAACTGCCAATTGTACTTAAATTAAGTTCATTAATTTAAATTTATAATCACATTATTCAGTTTATGAAAATCTATGTGAAAGATATTTTAAGATTAAGATTCTGGAATTTGAATATTAATGGACAGGGAAAATAAAAAATTGGTCAGAGATTTCTATTTCTTTGTTTTTTCAATTCATTTCTCTTTACGATTCTATTTTTAGTTAATAATTTTATTATTTGGTTTAAAATTCAACCATTTGCTTGAAGAAGTTATTCTTTTTGGTTCAGAATTCAACTGATTTGTTTAAAACTAACTTTATGTTGAAAATTCAGATTTTTATTTTGGAAATTCAACTAAGATCTTGCTAGTTTCGAATTCCAATTATTTCGTTTTTTTTAAATTCGTAGTTTCAGGGTTTCCTAGTATATTCCAGGTATAAAATAAACATAGTGTTCAAATACGACATAGGGACCAGAATTTGCGAAAGGCCCATAAGTGATCTAAGGTCCAACACTCAAATAGGGCTCAGAATTGACAGGGTCTAAAACTGAGATAGGTTACAAAATTGACATTGGGTGAAAAATAGTACAGGGTTCAAATTCGACATAGGGGCAAAAATCGACCCAAGGCGCAAAACTTATCTAAGGCCAAAAATTGACATAGGATCAAAAATTGACATAGGATCAAAAATTGACATAGGGCCTAAAATTGAGATAGGATCCAAAATTTAAATTAAGTATAAAATAGACATAGTGTTCAAATACGACATAGGGACCAAACTTTGCGAAAGGCCCAAAAGTGATCTAAGGTCCAACACTTAAATAGGACTCAAAATTGGCATAGGGCCTAAAACTGAGACAGGTTACAAAATTGACATTGGTTGAAAAATAGCACAGGGTTCAAATTCGACATAGGGGCAAAAATCGACCTAAGGCCCAAAACTTATCTAAGGCCAAAAATTGACATAGGATCAAAAATTGACATAGGGCGTAAAATTGAGATGGGATCCAAAATTTAAGTAAGGATTAAAATAGCCATAGTGTTCAAATAAGACATAGGGACCAAAATTTACGTGAGGCCCAGAAGTGATCTAGGGCCCAACACTGACATATGACTTAAAATTGATATAGGGCCTAAAACTGAGATTCGTTACAAAATTGACATTGGGTGAAAAATTGACGCAGGGTTCAAATTCGATATAGGTGCTAAAATTGACGTAAGGCCCAAAACTGGTCTAAGGCACAAAATTTACATAGGATCCAGAATCTACATAGGGCCTAAAATTAGGATAGGATCCAAAATTTAAATTAGGTAGAAAATACACATTGTATTCAGATACGACATAGGCACCAAAATTGGCATAAGGCCCAAAATACACCCATATCAGGACCACATTAAGTCAGAATTCAAATGCTTTGTTTAAAACTAACATTTTATTGAAAATTCAAATTTTGTTGTTGAAAATACAACTGAGATCTTTCTGGTTTCGAAGTTCAATGATTTTGTTAAAAATTCATCTTTTTAGGGTTTCGTAGCCCAAATTGACATAGGGCCTAAAATCGAGACAGGATGCAAAACTTAAATAAGGTATAAAATAGACACAGCTGCCAAATACGACATAGATATCAAAATGTACGTAAGGCCCAAAATTGATCTAGAGCCCAGAACTGACATATGGCTCAAAATTGACATAGGGCCTAAAAGAGAGATTGGTTACAAAATTGACATTGGGTGAGAAATAGATACAGGGTTGAAATTTGACATAGGGGTTAAAATTGACGTAAGGCCCAAAACTTACCTAAGGCCCAAAATTCACATAGGGCCTCAAATTGAGATAAGATCAAAAATTTAAATTAGGTATAAAATAGATATAGTGTTAAAATTCGACACAGGCGCCAAAATTGGCATAAGGCCCAAAACTGATGTACAGTCCAAAATTTGCATATGGCTCAAAATTTAAATATCGCCTAAAATTGACATTCGTTGCAGAATTGGCCTGAGGTCCAAAATAGACACAGGGTTCAAATTCGACACAGGCGCCAAAATTTAAATAGAGCCAAAATTTAGATAAGGGTCTAAAAATTGCATACGATCAAAAATAGACATGTGGCTCAAATTTAACAGAGGGTCCAACGTTGACGTAGGGGTCAAACTTGATATAGGACTCAGAATGAATATACGGTACAAAATTGTCATAGAGTCCAAAATTGACATAGGGCCTAAAATTGAGATAGGATCCTAAGCAGAAATGCGGTAGAAAATGGACCTGGTGTCCAAATGAAAAATATGGGCCAAAATTGACGTAAGGCCTAAATCTAAGACCCAAACCTGACAAAGGGCTCAAAACTGACATAGCACCTAAAACTGAAATTGCTTCAAAATTGACATGGTGTCCAAAATAGACACCGGCTTCAAATTCGACACAGGGGTCAAACTGGAAATATGGCCCAAAATGGATATAGGGCAAAAATTCGTATAGGGCCCAAAATAGACGCGCGGCTCAAATTCAAGGTAGAATCCAAAATGAAAATGGGGCCCAAAATTGATATAGGACCCACAACTAATATAGGGCCCAAAATTACAATAGGGTCCAAAAGTGACGTCGGGCCTAAAATCGAGATAGCATCCAAAATTGAAATAAAGGAGGAAATAGGGTTAGTGTTTCCATTAGATACATGGGACTAAGCTGATCTAAGGCCCAACATTGACATAGGGACTAAAATTGAGATTGGTTACAAAATTGACATGGATCCAAGATAGGCACATGGTTCAAATTTGACAGAGGGGCTAAATTGACATAAGGCCCAAAACTGATCCAAGGCCCAAAATTGACATAAGGCTCAAAATTTATATGAGAACTACAATATAGATTGCTTAAAATAGAATTAGGGTCCAAACTACACACAGGGTTCAAATTCGACACAGGGGTCAAACTTGAAATAAGGCCCGAAATGGATACAGTGTCAAAAATTCGAATAGGGCCCAAAATAGACCCGCGGCTCAAATTCAACATAGAATCCAACATTGACATGGAGCCCAAACTTGATATAGGGTCCAAAATTGACATAGCGCCTAAAATTTACATTAGTTACAAAATTGACATGGGGTCAGAAATCGACCAGGGTTCAAATTCGACGTAGGAGTAAAAATTGATATGAGGCCCAAAAATGAGATAGGGTGCGAAATTCGCATAGGGACCGAAATAAACATGGGGCTTAATTTAAATATAAGGTTCAACATTGACATAGGGCCCAAACTTGATATAGGGCGAAGAATTAATATAGGACGAAAAACTGACATAGGACCCAAAATTTACATAGGTTCCAAAATTAACATAGAGCTTAAAATTGAGATAGGGTACAAAATTGATATGGGGTCTAAATTAGAGGTAGGATTCAAATTCGTCATAGTGGCCAAATTTGACATAAGACCCAAAATTCGCGTTCGGATATTTATTCTTTACATTTGCAACGCTTGAATAAAACTTTATTTTTTTTATCAATTTTTCTCTATCTCGCGTTGTTCTGCTAAGAATTAGATTTTTGTTTTCAAATTATGTTTTACATAATGAAATTCTCTAAAAACTGTTTCCTATATTTTAAGTCGCTTATTGGCTCAAAATTTGAATTTTTAATTTTCTGCATACCACTGAATATCAATTTTTTTCTTACCTTTTTTTGTTTTTTCACCAATTTTTCATTTTTATTTTTAATTTCATTTTTATGATTAGAAAAAAAAACTATGATATCAAAAAATGATTAGTGTCTTTTTTCAAAAACTGTAATGTTTCTTATTTTTAATAATTTTTTTCATGGGTGAAACAGAAACTACGCATCCTATAAAGATGTCATTATGAAAAAATTTATATATTTTTGTTGTTATCGTAATTTTTGTTAATTAATCTATTCTCGTATCCTGCATAATTTGACCACAAATTGGAATTTTACATTATTTTTTCTGCAATCAGAATTGGAATTTTCGATTTTTCAAAAAAAAACTAATACATTGTTATGATAATTTGTACGCCTTTAAAAAATGAACGTTTTTCTTCTCTTGACTTTTTTCCTATCGTGCAGTAAATAACAATTTTAAATCTTTAAAAAAATAATTTAAATCCTCTAAAAAAGAGCTACACATTTGCTCATCATAATTTTTTCATACCATGCGCAGTGTCTTTATCGTGAAAAATAACACTAAAAATACAAAAATTTAATTTTTGGAAAAACGAAGAAGGTACGACAAAAAATTAATGGACAAAGGTTTTAAATCCAAGAGAGATCTGTAAATTTTTATTATTCAGTTTTTTGTTGAACATGCATTTTATGTTTTAATCATAAAAAATAATTTTAAAAATGAATTTTTTTTTAATGACACAGTAGGTTTTCTTGGAAACGTAAACAAATAAGATAAAGAATAAAATGTAGAAAAGTTCGCATTGCGAAAAAATCGAGTGGGAAACAAGAGATACGTGATGAGAATGTTTTGTTTAAACCGAATGTGCTTTAACAAAAGAGAATTAACAATCTCCAAATTATAGTTCTATTTGCGGAAGCAAAAATACCGAGCGCGTAGCGCGAGGTAAATATACTATCAAGCGCGAAGTGTGTGATAAATATGTTAACGAGCGCAAAGCGTGAGATTTGGTTGAGAATTAAAATTATTTCGATAAGCATGTAACTATTTATAAAACATTCTTTTTTTGACAAAATATAAACAAGTTTGTTAGAAAATTTGTGCTCATGGATTGAAAATTCATTTTCAATTTTAAGCAGTCTTTTAAATAAATAAATCTGATTATCTTAAATTTGAATATAAAATATTGCTTTGTTCAATTTTCAAAGAAAATTAAAAATTGTTCAGGGAAATATCAGGCAAAAGTCATGGACGTTTGAAAAAAAAGTTTCTCGGCGACCCACTTTAGTAAATATAATTTTAATATTGAATACTCTTTAAAAGAGAATTAAAGTTTGAGCTTCAAAAATATTCTCTATTCAAAGATTTCAAGCAGGCGTGTGTTCTCAGATTTTCCAGTTCCTTTTTGTAAAACAAATTTATTTGGTTCCCTCTTGAGAAAACAAACAGAAAATGAAGAAAAATTTAAACAGTGCAGAAAGCTATATTTGTAGAACACTGCAAACTCAGGGAATACAAGGAAAGGCTTTTATCTTGATAAAGAGCACGCGAAATCTGGTAAACGTTTTAAATGAACGTTTGATCTTCAACCTCATACATCACTGACCTCAAGATTGGTGCGCTCGGTGGAAAATATTGTTCATAAAATTTTATATGGTACGTGAGATTTCTCTTTTTTAGTATATCTTATACTTTTTTCCTATGAGTGAATGCACTCGAATTCGGAAGTATTTTAATTAAAATAATTAAATTTCAAATTAAAAAAAAATGAATTTTAGGAAATAAGATTTATTTTTAGTTAAGCGGGATGACTGCAATATGAAAGACTGAACTGAAATTTAGTGATTGTGAATTCTCTTTAGTTAAAGCTCATTCGGCTTTAAAGAAAAAATTCTCTTCAATTATGACGTGAAAAAACGGGCAAAAGAAAATTTCACGACCGAATTGAAAAACAATTTTGTTATCAAGCATTTTATTGAACCTTTTGTGTTTTTCAAAAAATTGAATTTATTTATTTCTAATGCAATTTTTCACGATTGAAACACAAACTAAACGTTCTATCGAAATATAATTTATAAGAAATTTGTCGAGATTTTTTTAGTGAACAGCTTTTATTGTTTTTTTTTTCATACCATGTGCCGTTTTTCAAACAAAAGTAATATTTCTTTCATGAATAAACCACGAACTGCGGATCCTATCTAAACATTATTTATAACGACCCTGTAGAGTTCTTTCGAGTGAACCACTTTTGTTAAATAATTTTTTCTTATCTTGTACTGATTTTCCAAAAAATTGAATATCCTAATTTTTAATCTTATTTTTTACGATTAAAACAAAAACCAGGCTTCCTATCAAAAAACTATTTTCAGCAAATTTGAACATCATTTTTAGGCGAACAATTTTTTTTATTTAATTTTTTTCGTATCTTGCATTTTTAACCACAAAATGGAATTTTCTTATTTTTAAGAAAACTTTCTAAGATTAAAACAAACAATATGCGTCATTATAAAAAAATAGTCTGAAAGAAAGTTTATTGTATTTTTGAGATTAACAGTTTTATTTATCAACAATTTTTTCACATCTCATACAGTTTTGCTGCAAAATTGATTTTTTTCAAATAATATTTTTTACCATTAAAAAAAACATACGTGTCTTATCAAAAAAATTGTGTCAAAGAAATTTGTTCCTCTTTTTGAGGTGATCGAATCTGCTTTTTAACATTTTTTAAAAATAGTTTTAATGCAAAATGGAATATAATATTTTTAAATACATTTTTCACGATTAAAAGAAAAAATATTCGTCTTATCGAAAAATTATGTAAAGTAAAAAAAGCAAAATTGAATTTCTATTTATAAAGACACTTTTCACGATGAAAACAAAAAATATGCATTCTAAAAGGAATGGTCTGAAGTAAATTTTTGGATTTTTTTGTGAGAAACAATTTTACCCTCTAACATTTTTTTTATCTCATATATTTTGACTGAAAATTTGAATTTTGAATAACATTTTTCACGATTAACATAAGCAATAGGGATCATTTCATCTCTAAAATTTTTCCCGCAAAATGAAATTTTTTTATTTTTAATACAAATTTTCACGATTAAAACGAAACATATGCGTCGTGTCAAAAACATTGTCAAAACGAAATTGATTCCTCTTTTTGAAATAAAAAATTTACTTTTCAACATTTTTTTTGTATCTCATATAGTTGTGCTGCAAAATTCGATGTTCTCCTTTTGATAAAGTTTTTCAAGACTAAAGCAAAAAATATGAGTCTTATCTAAAAAAAGGTTAAAGTAAATTTGTAGATCTTTTTAAGATAAAATATTTTACTTCTCAACATTTTTTATATATATTATATGGGTTTGCTGCAAAATTAAATTTTTTATTTTTAACGGCATTTTTGCCAATAAAACAAACAAAATTCGTCTTATCGAAAAAGGGTTTTTATGAAAATTTATTCATCTTCTTGAGATCAACAATTCTGCTTCATAACACTATCTTCTAACTCGTATAGTCTTGCTGGAAAGTAGAATTTTCGATTTTCAATTTTTGGCGATACATTTCTCGAAAACTATTAACTTTTTCAAAATTTCCTTTATTAAGATGTCATTTTTGAGCAGGTTTTTCCCTTTCTCCTGAACATTTTGTTCGGATGGACTTATATGCGCAGTGAACATTTTTCGTGGTATCGCGCATGTTTCGCGTTTCGTCCGTTGAGCGCATGTTCTGTTGCTTACTTAATTCTATCACTGGTGATCTTATTTTATCTACTAACGCATTTTATTTACTAAAAATTATTAAAATTTTCAGCAAATAAATGCGTTTTTATTTTCATTTATGTTTAAATCTTTAAGGGTGAAATAATTACAAACAGGCAATATTAAAAGCTGACAAATTTAAACTATAAATTCCTTCGTCTCCCTATCCCTGAAACTTCGAATTTTTATATTAGAATCGCTATGAAACGGTTTAATTTTTTTTAGAAATACTCTGAATTTAATTTGGCACCAACGTAAAATATCAAATTTTATTTACCAATGCCTAAAAAATTGGTGTATTAAAAATGTATATAGATTTTGAATTGCTTATAAATTTTTAAAGTATTACACCTTTCGTATTTGTATTTTCTCGTATGACAAACTACACATTTATTAATGATGCGTTCAAGGATAGTAAATCCAGGAATTATAAGGAATTTCAGAAATAATAGGGAATTTAACGAGTTATAGGGAATTCAAAACTTATCAGGGAATTATAAAAAATGGAAGGAATTCAGGGAAGTCTAAGTATTACTGAGAAATTTAAAGGAATTTAAGGATTTCATAGAATTCTAAGAAATCCTGAAGGATTAAGCCTAATGAATTCTGAAACATCCAGAAGAATTCTGAAGAATTTAAGGAAATAAAATAATTTCAAAAATTCTATAAAATTGAAGGAATTCTCAGTAGTTCAAGGAATTCCAAGTAATTCGAGGAATTCTAAGGCACTTCCCGGCATTCTAACGAATTCTAAGAAATGCAAAGAATTCTATGAATTCCAAATTCCTAGGGAATTCTATGGAATTCTATGGGTCATAAGGAGGTCTAAATGATTCTAAAGCATGCAAAGGAAATCAAGGAATTCCAAGAATTCAAGGAATTAAAAGAATTTAAGAAATTGAAAGAATTTAAGGAATTATAAAGAATTCAAGGTTTTTGAATAATTTGAAGAAATTTAAGGAAGTCAATTTATTTTAAAGATTTTATGTTATTCTAAGGAATTTAAGTAATACTAAGGAATTCGAGTGATTATCACAAATTTAAGGTTATCCTGAAATTCAAGGAATTTCTTGAAACTTGAGGAATTCAACTAATTCAAGTAATTGTAAAAAATCCAAGTAATTCTAGAAAATTCAAGTAAGGTATTTAATTAATTTCAGAGAAATAAATTAATTTTAGCGCTTTCAAGGACTTCCACAAATTCAAGGACTTCTGAATTCGGATAAATTCTAAGGAATTATAAGGAATTTTTGCAAAAATGAATTAAAGTTTATATATTCTTGAAAGTGCTACTGCAAAGTCATTAAAAACAATTCAAAGTAATTGAAAATAAATTAAAAGACCTTGAAACAATTAAACAAAGTCTTAATAAAGTCTTAGGAATTTAACATAATTGAAATGAATTCAAGATAATTCAAGACACTTAAAGAAATTTTAATGAAGGAAAATTAATTCAAGAAATTTAAGAAATTATAATAATTGAAGGAATTCGAAGAATTCCAGGTGGCCAAGGAATTTAAGGAAGGCAAATAATTCGAGCTATTTGATGCATTTACGTGGAGCGGTATTAAAAAAATATTAATGCTTGGTTTTAGCATTCTGATATATAAAAGTTCAATTAAAATCGAAATAATTTGAAAGAATTACAAAAAAATTCAAAATGATTAGAATAAATGCAGAGCAGTCCCAGATAATTTAAAAGTTATTAAAAGAACTCGAAATAATTTAAAAGTATTCAGAGGTATATTTAAAGTTTCGAGATAGATAAAAAATTCTTTTAATATTTAAAAAAAATTTCATAATCTATGTAAATCTAAATAATTCAAAAGAATTAAGGAAAATTAAGGAGAATTTCATTTAATTCCAGCGAATTCTAGAGGTTTTTAAAATAATTTTAGTACTTATAAAGAATGAAATTAATTTGTAAAAAATAATTGTTAAGAGTTTAAGGGACTGTCTGGAATTTAAATAATTCTAAGACATTCAAGGAATTCTGAAGAATTTAATAAATTCTAAACATTTCTAAGACATTCAAGGAATTCTGAAAAATTAAAAAAAAACTCTGAGAAATCCTGAAATTCTAAGTAAATCAATAAAGTCAAGGAATTCTCGAGAATGCAACAGTTACTGAAAGGTACGCGAAAATTGAAGAATTCAAAAATATACAAAAGAATTTAAAAAATTAAAGATTTCAAAAAAGATCAAATGAAAAAACGAGTATAAAGAATTGCGACAATAAGGACTAAGGAAGATATGTAATTATTTGAACAAAACAAACGGAGAATAATGACTTATTTTATACATTATAAGTATGAATTCAATTAAGAATAAAGAGCTAATGCTCGAAATACTGCCAGCGGATTTTCCAAATTTTTCAAAAACCAAAGCAAAAATGCTCTTAATTTCCGTCTCATTTTTATGCTTTCTAGTTAATTTTTCTAACAGATTTTCTAGTTGAGAACTCGATACACATTTTTGTTCTTGCTGTTTATAAATGTAGCCGATACGACAGACACAGTCAAAATTTCCAGGCAGGTTCAAACAGCTTTGTCCCGATTTCAGATCACAATTATGAATTTCTCTATCGCACTCATTCACGTCGACACACAAACCAAATCTGGAGGACCACTCGTATCCTGCTTCTCGACACTCGCAGGTTACGTTTATTTCGTTTTTAATCAAGGATTTGAAATCTCGGTTCTGCTCACGGTTTAGGAAACACTTGCGATTTCCTGTTGAGATATAATTGCATTTTGAATATTTATTTGAAATTCTTCTTAACTAAGGTAAACCAACCACAGAAAAAACTGCGGTTTCCATTGGAACTCGTTTTTGGTTCCAAAGGAGCTGCAAAAAAAATGAACGCCACTTGCTGAAAAGGAACCGAAAACGTTAAATGAGCTCCAAATGACACCACAATTGGGGTTCGAAAGGATCTCAATTCTGACTGAGCCTATTTTCAAATAACCTATTTTTGTTTTGCCCACTTGGACATTATGCTTAATTAATAACACAATATTTACCTTAAAGCATGCATGTAATCGAAC
>JAWWLR010000002.1:74454870-74468779 GCA_035041075.1 Acraspis erinacei
AACCGAACGCAAGGACAGCGACAACAAAATGCACACAAGACCTTCGAGGGTCATCAGCAGTGTATTATTGCAGAATCTTTCGATGTCTTGAACCTATAATTCAAACGATCCTCGCCGTATATTGGTACACTCGCTTTGACAATTATGTCTACTGTTGGTATTTTGATTCTGCCTAAGCCATTATAAAGATGCTCTCTTGGAGCCAATAATAGATATAAAGTTGTAAATGTGGGAATAGACAGTACGATTAATCCAAAAATAAATTTGTGATTCTCGTCTGCTACCATATAGCTGAAGCCTGGATGTAAATAGTAACGGTCTTCTGGATCTACTCAGGCTTTGTAATATTTAGTAGCATAAACTTGAATGAAAGAAGGATGAATTGCGCCTTCCTTATGCGGCCAAACTAATGCTGCAAAACAAACCGTTTAAGTAGTAAATTTTGTATTGTATTAGCTATTTAATTAATTTCGTAAACCAAAGTTTCGATTATAGAAAAATACTTTTTTATGAGACTATCATCAATTGATAGTACGTCAAAGAAGAATTGACACATGTGCCAGCTTCTTTGTAAGTGGGCCTTTGTTTAAGAATAATGAGCGTTTGAAAATCACGGTTGCCGCGGCTGCCAAAGGTCTATGGATTCGTTGGTTCAAATCTTTTTGTCGACATTTTCTTCACATTGTAAAAAAGTCAGTTAATCATTTTCTAAATTCCCTGACGATTAATTTTTGTTACAAAATAGTACATCACTGGAAAATTAGTATCATGCAGACCCTTTCGATTTATTTATTTCTATCATCGTAATTTACTGTTTTTTCAATATTTTTGGATGATAATCGTCGTTGAAACATTTGTAACATATGGTTTCTCATGTCTCTTTTTACGATACAAAATCTAACTTTTTGCTTCTGATGTGTATACGGCTTCTGCATTATATTTATTTTCCAATAATGTAAATATTTAAAAAAACAATTTAATAATCGCGAATCAGTAGACCTTCGGCAGCCGCGGCGACCGTGATTTTCAAATGCTCATAATTTTTAAACAAGAGCCCACTTACAAAGAAATCGTTATACGTATCTAATTATTTTTCACGCACTATCGACTGATGATATTTTCATAAAAAAAGTTAATATCGCGGAGGAGGCATTTCCATTATTCGTGGTATTTGTTTCTATCAACAATTTACTATGCATGATTACTAGGGCCAATATATTTTTATTTCATTGAGAAATTTTTGTCTAACACTGCTAATTTAGTTATTCTGATCAGTGCTACCTTTTACCATCAGAAAATCATGAATCTAAACACAAAAAAGTTTATCATAAAACATCCAAGGCTACTTGTAGGGTTTCAAAAGGGGTATTCTCAGACTTGGGGAGTTCATGCTAAAGATTAGGCAAAACTGAATAAGGATTAATTTAATATTTAACAGTTGGCACTCTAGGCTCTGAAGAACGGGAGAAAAGAGTTTTACATTTGGTAGCTAATGCGCGAATCTAGGGACAGCTGGCAAAGGGGTAATGTTGAATTTAGATATAAGCCCTCAAGAGTAGCGAGAGCAGTTAAAGTAAATTTCATAAATGAATAGAAAAATCTATATCTTATTTGGGCGGGTTAAGATAATTTCGTAACTCCAATGATTGGAAGAGCCATCACCATTGAGTCCGTTTGAAAATCCTCAGGTGTTTTAAGAACATTCATTAATATTCTATCATTTTTTCTCTTATCAGAGACCTGGAAACTTATTCGTAACTTCGATATTGTATTTTTTAACGAAAGTTGATTAAATCCTAAATATATCAAGTGTCAATTTACAGTTTCAAAAACAGCAGAAGTGCAATATCTTTTTCTCTCAACAACTTGGCAAACGGTTGAAGAGTTCAACGTTACGGACCAATCGTGAAGTAGTTATAGATCGCTATCTGCTTTATTGCGTAAAAACAATATTTATTGGATATAGTTATTTATTATTTCATCGAATTTCGCGCTATTGATGAACTTTAATAAAGTGAGATAAAATAAATTATATTTTCGTTTTTTAGGCATACACCGTAAATGCGTCATTTTCCTAGAGGTAAAGTTGACTTTATGAGTCATAAAAGAAGCGACGATGATCCGTTGGTGAGAATTATACACTTCACACAAGAGAAATACTTACGTTTTAAAATGAAAATATATTAGCTTTAATTATAACTTGAAACATGGGATTTTGAAAGAGATAACTAAAATTATGGAGTTCAAGCGAAACGGTGCTAAAATAATGATTGTAGGTCTGACTAGAAATATAGAATTTCAAAAAGGGCGATATTTCTGACTGGAGGACAATATTTTTGCGAAAGAACATAATTCAGTTCTGGAACAAGGAATTTTCCAGATGAATTAGAATTCGTACTATAAAGACGAAACTTTCCAAAATAGTTATGACTTTTATTTGAACAAAGAGTCTGAGTTAGTGCATCGAAATTTCGAAAAGAACTATTATTACCCGACATGGACAATGGAAAATTGAGAGAGAGAAAACAAAAAATTAAAATTCATCCGCCTGAAGGACTTTCCGATAGAGATTTTTTGGCTAGACATAATTGTATAATCAAACGAACGAACATGTAAGTGAAGTTTGATATAAATTATATTAAGCCTCATTCGAGATGATTACACATTGTAGTACCATACTGCTCCGACAGTACACCACCTCACGTTTAAAGTAAGAGGTTGAAAAAATTACTATCATACCTGCATCGATTCTGTTTCCTCTCAATGTTTTCCTAGCGTTTTAAGGCACAATAACAACGCAAAATTTAGTTACCGAACAATGTACGAAATCATTTTTTCATTATCTGGAGCTGAACCTGTGTTATCCAATAAATCTTCCATGAACTGAATAGGTATATCGTAGAAAGATGCAAAAACTTTCGATTTTCCCGCAAATCCTTCAACAAACTTGGATGCATTAGCCATTAGATAATTTAATAAATAATAGTTTAGATATTACAACATAAAAATAAAACAAATAGAGATAGAAAAGGAAAATCAGTCCGCCAAGAAGTCATCAGTGCCCTACATTATGTACATAGCACCAGGAAGTTGTGTTCTGTCCTGTGTCTCTAGGATACCAGGTCGTCTTCTGGATTATTGAGATATAAGCACCGCATGAGTTACTTTTCGGGCCAGGAGGTACTTTTCCTTAGCTGCTCCTGGCGTCATGCATGGTCCAGAGAAAGTTTGATAGAATCATTTGTGACAAGTTGTACGGTGGACGTTTGAACATTACGCCGGAGCAAGATAGGTGTCTCTGAACAAAGATGGGAATCTACAAAGACAGCCTAAATTATCATAAGGAGAACAAAAACAAGCTGATTGGAAAGCTGTAGAGCATACTTAATAAAATGTATGATTACTGAGAAGAAGACTGGGCGTAATAGAGAATTTCGAATAGAGAACTCTAGCCAATTAAAAAACAGAATTTAAGTGCACCTTCGAGTTGAGGGCAAACAAATTTATGAGGAGTTTTATACGAAAACACGTTAGTGACTCATCAACAGGGTTATCCGTGCATTCACTTGGCAAACCGAGAAGAAAATCAATTGCGCCGACCATGGGCAGGGGGCAAGCTCGACAGAATGACGGTAGGAAATGTCGAAAAACCAAAGAGCTCACATGCCGTATGCGAAACATAGAACTTAATCATAGAACTGTGACTAAGAAAAAAAAGAGATTGTCCTCTGTCTTCAGAAGCGGAAAATGGAGAGGAGCCGCGTCTTTGAGAACCCACTTAGGCGAAGAAGAAGAAGAAGAAGAAGATGCGACATCATAGGTAATTTACCAAGTAAATGGTGTGTGTAATCCTAGAGAAGAGTTACTATAAAAAGTTCAAGAAAGCACCTTTAGGTCCAAGTCCAAATACTACGACGCCAATTTCATTATAACAGGCACAATGACAAGATCCCTTGTGGATACAGGAGCAGGGGTACACTGCATATCAGAAGAGTATTTAAATAAAAATATCGAACATTCCCGTAACTGCTTAAAATTGCCCGTTAGTGGAGTGGCAGTCAAACTTCCAATGGGAGGTCAATCAGTTACGCTAAGGAAACAAACATTTTTGGATATAAAGCCACCAATCTACTCTATGCACATAAGCAATATAGGGATCACGGAAGACTCTACCGCAGAGAGGGAAAGAGAGAGACTGAGTGAGAGAGAGAGAAGGGGGTGGAAATTGAGGAAAGAACAGGTGAGACCATATTGGAAGGAACTAAGACAAATAGAAACTCAGGATTATCCTAAATAAATATAAAAAGCTATTTAGGAAGAACTATGAAAAAATGATTCAGAATCAACACTTTCTCGAAGAGAAGCGTTTGAGGCATTTTCCTGTGAGAAACTGTCCAGTATCATGTGGAGGAATATTAGACATTTCGCTTACATTGAGCGAAAAAGTTCGTATTTGATTAATTTTTTGCATACAATTAATGTATTTTTGTTAATTAGGCAGTTTTCTATAAGGAAACATCGTTTATGTGTAAAATAATGTTTAGAAAAGTGTACCGAAATACTTTGTATTATATTGTTCCTCCTTTTAGTTCCTCCTGGGCTGGCATTCGGAAGACATTATAAGCACGATTAGTGTAACTTTTTGAAATGCTGTGTAAGAAAATTTGTATACGTAATTTCTGTGAGTTTGTGTATGAAGGTTGTCTAGTGTGATTCAAACTAGACCGGTCCAGCTAGAGGAAATTCGCAGCAGGAACATTTGATCAGCGTATTCCACTATTTAGCCTGGACTATTTACACTATTTAGGCTGGTGGTAGACGCGAGCTAGATGCTCTTTCCTCTGCGACGTACGCAACACCGTAAATACGAAATATCTGTCGGGGCATGGTTTAGGCTTAAGACTTCATGCACGGAATTAGGACTGATATCTGTATTCCCAATTTAGCAAAAAGCATGCAGGGCGCAAAAAGGACAACACACAGGAAGTAATAATCTACAAAATAAAACACAAGTGTTTAGAGAATTTAAGAGCAGAAGCGAAAAAAAACTAAAATTAGAATACTACATATTCGTAAAGCTATAGGGATTATTTATACAGGCCTACACACCATAAGGGTTTGAGACATGGGGCATGTCGATTTGGGTTTATTAGGTTTGTGTGTTTAGAGTTTGTGAGTTTGGCGTTTAGGGGTTGTGGGATTATGGTTTCTGTTTAGACCCCATGGGCTTATGGTTTTTTTTGGTTTATGCGTAACTACAGAATTTAAAAATGCGATATCTCAGCACAAAAAGACATATATCTTAGCAAACTAAACTTCGTTTAAAAGGTTAAGACTTGTATTTTAAGATGCTGTTAATAGTTTCTTGGAAGAAATAAATATCGCCATGTTACATAACTTGAAATATAGCCCAAAATCGCGATTGTTGTACTTTTAGGTTCGAATATCTGGAAAACCCAAGGAGACACTGGAATTAGTATCAATCGACTTCTTTCAAGTCCTACACTGCCGAAAAACACTATTAGGTAAGGGCATATAGAGGTAATTATTTGCACGTTTACGATGGGGAGATGCATTAAAGAAAAAATATCAGAATGGTTTTAACATTAGTAAGGTATCCTCAAAGTTACATAGTCGAGAGAATAAATCGAGAGCTAGTTAGATTCTTTGGTAATATCTTCACTACGGAAATAAGCAGCGTATATAATTATAGATTATTGCGTGAAAAAATAGAAATAATAATTAATCAGTCCAACCGCAATACGACAGAGGTGCCACAACGTGAAGCGCAATGGGTGGACTTGGACTTGAGACGAAGGAGATTCCAGGATAAGTGTATAGTACCGTTACAAACAGCAAGAAACCAGGAAAGCAATAAATAAGGAGACTAAAAAGAGAAAAGATTAAAACTCAACGAGAGGAGATAAAAACAAGGAGAAATAAGAAGAAAGAAGATATAATTTTTAACACCGGAGAAGCTATCTTTGTAAATTCTTAGCGCTATACGAAGGACTACATGTCGCGAAGAAGAAAGTTATACTGAACGTCCGTATCTTAGAGCACGAGCACTGGACAGAAAGATGACAATTCCGTGCGACGGACATGAAAAGGTACTTGAGAAGAGAGGACTTTGTGGTGGAACAATGAGATAATTAAAAACAGTGAAGTTACCGAACGAATGAAAGGTACGCCCTGCGGAGGGAAAGGAGGAAGCAAGAGACTAAGAAAAACTTGACCTCAATTGACAATGTGAGACATCACACGAAGGGAATACACGCGAAAGAGCACTCCAGGACCATCTAGGACACGCATGTTACTTTAAGTTTAGGAATATATATTATGCTTGCTTTTTCTTTCTCGTTATTTGTATTTTCCGAAAATGAGACCATAAGGCAGACTTCCGAAACATTTAGACATCAAAATAGAAATCAGGAAGTATTTTGGAAGCCTTCTGCCAGTTGGAATAACTCAAACACTCGAAATTCTCGCCAAAACCTACTTATGTGTACCAGACGACTATTATCATTCCGTACGTAAGCCAATACATATTGAACATCTTAGATTGCTATTATGATTCAAGTTTTCGTCTGACATTTGATTTTGCCCAAAATAACGTATTCGCCGCGAGAGTCATGATCACTCTTGTCAGGAAGGTTTACTGTCGATCAGGCGCGCATAATACTATCAAGGTTTCTGGCACCCCATTCCCAGTCGTACCACCCGAGGTGCCAGTAAGCGTACATGCCACTTTTTTGTTGCATATAATTTCACCTCTTTGTTTTTTCCATCATTTCGAGAGAATAAGTATTCATAGAGCAGGTAATTGAAGACTCCCCTCAGTGTGTGAGTTCTTATGTACGTTTCTTGGGATTCATTTTGTTCCCACGGGTAGCTAGGGTACTAAAGGTCCCATACCTTGAGAGCTACGCTTGTGCGGCTAAGATATTGTAGAGCTAGGACGTTGCCGGGTATCCGAGGACACTGTGTGATTGAACATACCCTTGTAACGTTCAGCTTTGGAGAAACTTATCTGCTCTTTCGGAAGAGAAATTTAATTCTAGATTTTAATTGGAATTTAAGCGATATACACCAAATAAATAAATCTTAAAAAAATTAATCAAATTTACGTATTCTTGAATTTGTAAATTTTGATACTAAACTCCTGGCCTGTGTTACGAAAACTACTTCTTACTTAATTTTTCTGGAATCCTGGTATTTTAAAAAAATATTTCAAATTTAAATCGCTTATTCAATTTTTTAATGTGTACTCCAAATTCCTGTTTATGCGCTGAAAACGCCCCTCGTACTGAATCTCATGGTATTCTAAAAAATTAATAAAATGTCATAAATTTGAGTCAACTTTTCGAAATTTTGATTACTTATCTCAAATTTTTGGTTCCGATGCTGAACGGACTAAGACGAGCTCTACCTTTCTTCTCAATTCTTTCTCCTCTCTCATGTGTTCGCCAGTCAATATGTAAAACAAATATATTTCAAGGACTTTTTTAGGTTGAGCTGAAAGTTAAAAGATTCCTCAACGGTTCGGCTTAGGACAGTTAAATTTATTAAGAGCCCTGACAACTTAAATTCATGTGTGTAGGGCTCTGACCCGGTCCCATGTTGGATTTTGTTTAAATTAGGATTTCCGATCCCTGGTTGCTATAGCCTTCCAAGTGAAATTTATTATCTAGATAGATAGAATTTAATGTTGCCATTCAATGGAATTGAAGACATGGTAAATTTATCACTGAATAAATATGAATATGAATACGTTTAAAAAATGCCGTCAACAGTTTAAGATCATAAAAATTTTTCTACGAGCATGGTCCGAGAAGCCTTTTTACGCATGGATTAGAATTTGTAACTTATATTTAAAAAATAAAGAAATGTATATAAAAAATTTGAATTCAAGAACTCAAAACTCTAAAACTAATTTTTGAAATTTTTGCTTTGGCTATTAGAATAATGAGGCAGGATAGGACAGGATTAGGATTTAAAAACATATATTTGCAAAAATCATAATACAACAACAGCATTGCATACATTTGGATTTAACAAGATTATTTTTTTACCTTAAGACAAAGTTGTGAATGTGGGAATGGGGAGTATGACTAAACCGACTATAAATTTGCGATTTTCGTCTGGTATCATGCAACTTAAGCAAAAAAATTTAATATTTTATTTTTATTTTATTTTACAAATATACTTTTCGACGAGAGCATCATTAATCAATAGTACGTAACAAATAATGAAACACGTGTCCCAGCTTCTTCGTAATTGGGCCTTTGTTTAAGAATTGGAAGCGTTTGAAAATCACGGTTACCGCAGCTTCCGAAGGTGTACCATTTCCCTGGTTCAAATCAATCTGTAAAAATAATTTTCACATTGTACGCATGTCAATTAATTATTTGTAATGCTCCCTGGCGATGATTTTTTTCCAAAATAGTTGTATTATTGGGAAGCAAATAAATAATTGAACTATTTAAAAAAAATGTAATCACCGGGGCAGCACCAGCGGCGCTTGGTAAAAACCGCCGTGCGCTAATCGGTAGAACTTGGGCATCGACGGCAACCATGATTTTCACATGCACATAATTTTTAAATAAGGGCCCATTTACAAAGAAGTCGGGACACGTATCTAATTATTTTTGACGTACTATCGATTCGCTATATTCTCATACATGTGGTAAATTAAAATTATGTTATACTTTAAATCATGAGCCACATAACTAGGGACCATGTATGTCGACGGAAACAATGTGCTCTGTGCCGAAATCCCTGAAGAACTTATTATTCAGAGGATCCTCTTCATATACTGGCACAGTCACGTTGGCAATGTTGCCATCTATGCGTATTTTCACTCTGCCAAACTGATGATGTAGATCCTCCCTGGGAGCCAAGAATGGATACAATCCTCCAGTTAGGGGTTGAATTAATCCAATGATGTACCGGCGATTCTCATCTGTCGCCATATTATTATAAAAACCTGGTGCTAAGTTTAAACGGTAACCCATTATTACCATGCTTTCATAATGATGAACATTATAAACTTGAATGGGATAAGGATGCACTGCGTCTTCTTTATGATCCTTAGCTAATTCTGGAAAATAAAGTATGAACAGGAAATTTTATCATAGTATAACCTATTTAATTTAATAAATAAATTCAAGTTATTATCTTACAAAAAAAGTAATTCGGCAAAGAAAGAAAAATTAGTCCGCGAAGACATCCGTGAGTGCCCACAAGTACATAAATGGTATTTGTTTCCTGTTACCAATTACTGTGAACTTCCCAAGAGTTCAGGCTATTTACCTCAATCGGAAAATTGGGCAAAGATCAGGAAATTTGTTTATCTGGATAAAACTGGATAAAGGCCAGGAATTCGATTATGTGACCGAAATTGAAAACTGAATTTTACAAAAGAATTATTATAGTTATGACTTTGAAAATAGGATTTTTAAAAAATAGTGACCTTTTAAGTTGAGAAAAGAACTTTTTAACCAATTATTTCCAATTCGGAATTGGATCATAGAACTTTCCAGAATAAGTTACAATCATGATATAAAACAAGGACTTGGAACAATGAATATTCCATTAAAATGACAACTTTGACTTAAAACGTGGAGGTTGCCAATTAAAGTTAGGGGGCTGATTTGTAGCAGGAATTTTTCGAAAATACATTATTATACACATTGAAGGGGTAGTTTACCGAAATAATAAAAGTCTGCGTTGAAATGCAAAATTAAAACGGAAGTCTAATTCCCAGATCGGACAATCATAAAAAAACTCAACAACAATTTAAGGTAAGTTTCGCTATTCTTGAATGTATAAAATTACAAAAAATGTCGGGTCAAATTGTTTACAAATTGTCAAATGTGGGAAATCCTGTCCGCAATCCCCTTTTTTTAAATTAATGACACAGCTTTTTTGTAGGTAGTATAAATATAATGCAAGTAAAAATACGCTTTAAATAATAGGTGTTTCCATATTTACCAGCAAGCTTAGTAGAAAAAACTAAAGTTAAGCACAGAATTTCAATCATACTCCTCATTTTCATGCAAAAAAGGAATACCACTTGTGGAAAATTTTCATACGAAAATAAGTAATGAATATTCCGCAAACGATATTCATTAATATCACTGTAATAATCATTACGTTATTTGTCTTTGCTCATTACTTATAAATCATTACATCAAGACCATATGTAGGACCTAATCGTGTACAGTTCTGACTAAAAATAATCCGTCTTCTCTAAGTCTTCATCCAAGACATAGCCCGTTAGTCAATTACGCCCTTAAATATTTGAATCCGAATTCATCTTAAAAATTTCATCTCATGGTCCTATTTCGGTATAGAAATACAGTGAAAATTATTTTAAATATTTGCAACCACTAATTTGGAAATAGGGGTCAAGAGAAGTGGGGCGCCGTATGGCACCGCTGGGCGCTGGGGGTACTGGGTCCACTGGAGAGATTATAAAAAAAAGTGGTATGGCAGCTCTCTCATATCCTCCGGGAATTCATTCAGCATAATAACAAGCGATGGAGATAATTTACCAAATAAAGTGTTATCACTCTCATCAATTTTAGGATTGGAACCTTGTTATAAATAAAAATTAAGAAGGTATCCGTCGTTGCTGTTGATGCAGCTCATCTTGAATCCGAAGCGGATTGTCTTTCTAGGAATAAATTGCTTTGTTGGATGCCTGTCAAAACATTTCACCATACTTTTGCCATAATCGAGCAATGGTGTAGAAATAAAATGAGGAAAACATCTTTCTCTGAGTCTGTCCATGGGCGGCCACAGTTTGAAAATTTTGTCGTTTTGTCAACAAAATTATTTTCAGCACAATGTCCGAACATTTCTATAGTGAGAATTCTGTTGCGAGCCATTGCCTCACTGACCAGTTCGTTTTTGAAATCCAGACTGTCTTCCCAATAACTTCTTATTGTGGGTAGCAGTGCATACCCCGACAAAATCATGAACCCAAAGAAACATTTCAATTCCTCTGTGGTAATTTTTTTATTTTCCTAATTTTTGAATCCAGAATATTTTTTCTTTCGGGGGCTAAAAAGTCGAATATCTCTTCTGTAATAATCGCTCTAACATTTCGATACGGGAATCACAATTATGGACGATTGATATAGCGGGAAATTCAGTGTATTTCGCTTTAAAGTCTCCGGTGATGAAGGCTTCCCTTTGGCTAATCTTCAAGTCTTCTATTTATCGGAAAGTGAAATAGGCAGTGGGTTACCTGGTCGGTTTTGAGGTGTAACAACAAGATTCGAGATATATGGCAATGAGGAATTCGCTGTTTCCCTTTTCTCATTCGTGACTGAACGTAGAGCAGCAAATACAACTTATACTGGCGCCAAGAGCTGATTGCCTGAAAGACGCTCAAGGTCTCCCGATTCGTCTTCATTCCTAGACTCTTTATTGGTTTCTGGAAATATTATATTAAGTAACCATTATTGTCCATTATTAGTACAGCGGGGAGTCGCTTATCGGGATGACCCTGAATCTAATGGGTCTCGTTTATCGGGGCGCTGTAGGGACCCCCAACGCGTGGGGCTGAACGCGCATTCGAACGAGAAATCAACGCCGAGGCCATCCCTCGTTTATTACAATTGGTTGATCCGTCGCGTGGCTTCCCAAGAGTGGGAATAAAGAGAAGGGTCGAACGTCTCAATAGATGAGTCTCTAGTCTGCCGATAAACGAAAACGAGAATCTATTCTATTTTAAATAATATTTAATTTTTTTGTAGTTCGGAGCTATAAAATTAATATTATTGCTGAAAAAAGAAAGAAAAAAAGCCATTAAAACATGCAGTGCTCCTTAACGCACAACGCTGCCATATGGCACCTATGAAGGTATCAAGCAGTTTACGTGGAATGAAAACGGTTAAAAATTCCATTTCACCGCGAGCGTATGCTACAACTGTTCAACTTCAAATTCAATAATTCACTTTGCTGTTCTCTATGGAAGTTGGAATAACACTTCAAGCTCAACTCCCCCCCCCCCCCACCAACGGTGGAACTACACAGATCGCAGGAACATGTTCAAACAGGATTTAGCAGGAAGTTTAAAAACTACAGAAAATTTTTTTTCGCATTTTCTAGGCTAGGGAGAACGGAAAGAATAATTTAACATATGGGGACGAGTACCCAAGTCTAGGTACAGCTGAAAAAGGGGTACTTTTATATTTATTAGTTAGAACTCAAGGTAAGGGAGAGCGGGAAAAGAGGGATTTTCCATTCACGGATTGTGTTCCAAGGCTATGGAGACCTGGAAAATGTTTAATCTTAGATTTGGAAATTAGTCCTTAAGCCTAGGGATAGCGAAAATGGGAGGATCGTACATTGTGGGGTTAGTGTCAGATGCTATGGATATCTGGAATGGAAGAAATGGGACCGCCATCGCCATTGAGTCCTTTTGAAAATTCTCAGATTATTGAAGAGCATTCATTAATATCACTGCCCTGCAAATTTTAACTGTTTGATGTGAATAAGGTGGCACCTAGTGTTTCTAAATGGATTTTTCATCTTGAACACGAATCTGAGTTCGAAAAGGCTAAAATATGCACTTTCAAATAAGCCGTATGCCAAATTAATCGCATGCGCCCTCTGAGAGGGGGTGTGTTTTGGTCTAGGGGTGGAGGAAGAAAATAAAAACTGAAAGGATTTTAACATACTTACACCCACGCCCAGGCATAATAAAATGTGCAGTGCTCTTAAAGGTTTTCAGGGTCGCTGATTACTAATATTTAGGTAGGTTTAAAAAATTCAAAATGGCGGATCTAATATGGCGGACGATATTTTAAACTCAAACGGATTTAGTGGATTTTGTTACTCGCGGGATTTTGGGAAAGCTGATTACGAACTAATCAAACGATACCCTCATTCGTATTCAGCACGAAAAATTCATTCGGAAATACTAGGTGCCATCTTATTCGTATAACTCATGTAGGGCAGCGTTTTCAATTTCGCACGATTGATGATTGTGAATAAAGTAAGAGAAAATAAATAAAGTGTTTGAACAATAATAATATTTTCATTTTTAGGCACACATCTTAAATGCATTCTTTACGTGGATCTAAAGTTGACGTCATGAGCCATAAAAGAAGCGAAGATGATCCGTTGGCTAAAAATATAACCGTCGCGAGAGAGAAATATTTACACTTTAAAATGAAAGTATATGAGTTATAGTTATGATAAAACATGGGATTTTGAAACAAATAACTAAAATACTGAAACTCAAACGGGAATTTTCTAAAATAATTATTTTAGTTCTGACTAGAAATGCGAAATTGCAAAAAGAAAGATAATTCTGACTTGGAGCAGAGAAAAAAAAATTCTTTATAAACAGAAGCCTTATAAACATGAATGGGAGTTTGATGAATTCAGCGTTCCTTATGTGGCCAAGCTAATTTTCGAAATAGATTTTTTTATTGTATTGTCTACTATATAAGTTAATGAATAATAGTCAGGATATTACATCCTAAAAATGAAACAGAGAAAGCAAACGAAATCAGTTCACGAAGGGATTTAAAAAAATTTTTAATTGCTATGCTTACTTAAGAAAGAAATAAGTTGAGGATATTATGTAGTTTTTGTGCCCTTAAGTGAACGACAGAGGGTCCCTGCGCCGAGGGTTTCTGCTGAATAGGTTAAACAAGTGGTGATCTGTTCGGCGTCTCTAGGATACCAGGTCGCCTCCTAGAGTATCGAGACATAACCACCGCATAATTTATTCTTCGGGACAAGATGTACTTTTACCTAGAAACTTATGGGGCCATGCATGACCGAAAGAAACTTGGATAGAATCTTTTGTGACAAGTTGTGTGGTGCAAAATAACGCAAAATCGATAGAAAGTTGGTTCTCAAGATCCGCAAGGAGAATGTTGAACCT
>JAWWLR010000002.1:74478914-74493884 GCA_035041075.1 Acraspis erinacei
TTACGGAATTGGGTTTTACGATAAGCAAAACAAGTATAGTCGAAAATGAAATATAATAGCTCAAATTGCCTAAGTAAAATTATTTATTACCCACATTTCTTAAGGAAAACGCTAAACTACGTAATAATAATAATAATAATAATAATAATCAATAATTGTTATTTTAATTATTCAAGCACTCAAATTCTAAAAACAATTTTTGAAATGTTTGCTCTGGCTTAAAAAATCAGACATGATAGGCCAGGATTAGTATTTTATTTTTTTATAGTGAATAATTTAATCATAAAGTGTACCCAAAAAGCGTGCATACATTGAGATTTTGTGAGATCATTTTTTTACATTAAAATGTCACTCACCCAACTATGGACCATGTACATCAACGGGAACCATGTACTCTGGGTCGAATTCTTTGTTGAACATATTATTCAGCTGATCCTCTTCGTAAATTGGCATAGTCACATTGGCTATGTTGCCATCTATACGTATTTTGACTCTGCCTAACTGATTATGAAGATCCTCCCTGGGAGCCATCAATGGATACAATCTTTCAGTTAGGGGTACGATTATTCCAATGATATACTGGCGATCCTTATCTGTCCCCATATTATTGTAAAAGCCTGGTTGTAAATTCAAACGAGCACCCGTTCTTAACATGCTTCCAAAATGATGAACATTATAAACCTGAATAGGAGAAGGATGAACTGCGCTTATTTTATGTCGCCTAGCTGATTCTGAAAACAGAAAGTATGAGCAAGAAATTGATTATTGTGTAACCTATTTAATTTATTAATTACATCCAAGTTTAAAAAAAAAGCAAGTTGGAAAAAAATGAATAGAGTGTTCTATCCTGGCACAATTTTTGCCTAAGGTACTCAATTTTTGTAATCCTTTACAGTTTTGACTTTTACAGTTTCCTGTATGAGGCAGGGAGGGAAATCAGATGAACCAACCTAGGGATTAAATTGATTGAGCGACTTCCATTCAGTGGCTCTGATGACGGCATTTTTAAAAAGAATGACATTTTGAGTTGCAACAAAAACTTTCTTGAAGCACTTACGATAGGAAAGAAGGTAAAGGAGATCTAATTTACCGATCGGTTCATTGAAAAATTTACCAAGAATATTAGATAATTCCGAAATTCGGGAATGCTTTAATTTGTGAGAATTTTGAAAGCTTTTAAAAATTTAAGATATTCAAAAAATTCGGAAGAATTCCAAAAACATCCAGAGGATATTTTTTTTAAGTTTTCAAGTGTGGGATTTCCTATACGTAATACGCTATACATTTTTTCAACTTAACTTCAGAACATGTTCAAGGCGGGTATAAATATACAGTAATTAAAATACACTTTAAATTATAAGTTTTGTCATATTTACCAGCAAGATTGGCAGAAAACACTAAAGTTAACCATAGAATTTCAATAATAGTCCTCATTTCCATCCATAAAAGGAATCCCACTTGTTGAAAATTTTGTTATGAGATTAAGTAATGAATATTCCCCAGAAGATTTCCTTCTTTATCATTTTAGCAGTCACTATCTTAATTGCCTGACCTCATTATTTTTAAATCATAAAATTTACTCAATATGTAGGACCTTATTGAGTACAGTCCCGAGGAAAAATAATCCCCGTTGGCTAAGTCTTCATCCGAGAAATAGCCCATATATAGTCAATGATGGCTTGCCGCCAGCTTAAGAAGCTTAGGGAGAGCCGAGAAAGGATTTGAAAAAAATTAAATTTGGTGTTTAGCACTTAAATCTAGGCAGAGCAGGGAAAGGGTTATTCTACCTTTGGGTATTAGTGTCCAGGACTTCGGAAAAATTAAAAAAATTCATATTCTGAGCCTTGGGGTTCAGTGATCACAGTTAGACCGAGATGAAAAGGGGGTAGTTTTATATTTCTGATATTGTGCATAACGCTACGGAGAGCGGAAGAAGGGAATTGTTCATTTAGGAATTAGTGTCTCAGGCTAGGTTGAGCTGAAATAGAGGTATTTTTGCACTTGGCGGTTAGTGCTCACATCTAGGTGTCTTAGGCTAGGGAAAGCTAAAATGGGGTAATTCTACACTTAAAAGTTAGTGCTCAAGGCTACAGAAAGCAGAAAAAGAATAACTTTACATTTTCAGGTTGGTGTTAAAATTTGGGGAGAGCTGAAAAAGGGTACTTTCAGATATAGGTGTTACTGATCCAGTTTTGGGAGAACAGCCCTTGTAAATTTTAGACATGCATAGAAAAGTAGATATAATTTATTTGTTTATTTCATGTAAGTTCATAACTGATCATAATTAGGTCATGTACTAATTTACAGTTTAAAAAATTATTTTGTACATTAAAGAAGACATCTCAACAGCTTCACAAGCGGCTTCAGATCTCAACGTAACTGACTCATTGTAAAGTAATAATAAAATACTCTATGAGTTAATGAATAGAACAAAAATTATTAAACAATTATTTGTGACTTGTCGCGAAAAAAGGGACTTTAGGGATAGCAAGCGGATTTTGCAGTAAAAGCGATTCAAGAAACGGCCGAAGTTACTCACGCAGGAAGTAGGGATAAACTTAGGAATCCATCCCAACAACTTACGACCACACCTTCTCGCTCCGAGAAGCTGTAGACCATCAGCACGCGTCGAAATAAGTGATTCACGTCTCAGATAAACATTTA
This sequence comes from Acraspis erinacei, assembly GCA_035041075.1. Classification (NCBI taxonomy): domain Eukaryota; kingdom Metazoa; phylum Arthropoda; class Insecta; order Hymenoptera; family Cynipidae; genus Acraspis; species Acraspis erinacei. The sequence continues at coordinate 74,481,579 of JAWWLR010000002.1, forward strand.
TTTCTTTTTAATATAAAATAGTTATTACAAAGCTATCGATAGCATACAAAATTTGAAATTCAATTTTTGAACCCTAAGGTCTCTTTCTATGTTTTAAGCATGACACGTAAATTTGTTCATGTTAATGGCAGTAAAGTTTACTTCATGAGCCATAAACGAAGCGAAGATGATCCGTTGCCAAGTACTATAAACTGCAAAAGTCATAAATATGTACTTTACAAAATCGAAATCTCTAAGCTTTAATTATGACTTCATACAAATATGATATTTTAAGAAGAACGCTAATTGTGAATTAGACCCCAGAATTTAAAAAAAAATTAAGAATTGCCATAACATTAGAGAGAAATTATTTGCTGAGGTGTCAAAAGTGTGATCTTCTGATCTTGAACTGTTCTCATTTTTTTTAATAGGCTATAATTCATATTTTCAGAAAATTGTCACTGATTCATGTATAAGTTAGTGAATTGCTATCGTCTTGGCAGGCTTCCGAATATTTTAATCCTGATCTTTAGAGGGAACTTCGTATCCTCACAATTTTTAAATGGATAGAATAGTTTCCTGGTTAGCTACTCCTATTTGGTTGGAATCGAAAGAACCACTTTTAAATTTCGAACTATATGAAAATACCAATCACTGCGCGAACAGATAACTCCTACATCAATCGTATTTTTCATCTACAATGATAGAATACGTAAGATCTTCAATTAGCTGCATTACGTTGTGAAATGCTATAATTATAAATCTTCAAGTATTTAAAATCATGAAGAAAACATCCAATATCCCACCAGTTAACATTAATCAAGAAGTGAAAGAAACACAACAAGAATTACTACCCGAAAAATCAAAGCATAAATATAATATGGCCTGAAAAATATTTCACTAATTTAGAAAACTACAGAAATATATATATATATATATATATATATATATATATATATTGGATAGTGATCATCATTATCAAAAAAAGTTAACTTTATACGACGTTCTCGCACCACTTCGGTAAAGGACTACGTAAGTCTAACTTTTCAGGGGGTTCTAGAGTCTCCTAACACTGTAGTTTCGAATAATCTATCGTACATCACTCATAGAGTTACACATGGCTTCACGTAGATTACCATGTTCGCAAGGGTGACTTGAAAAACCACGGCCGCGCTTTCACTACTTGTCCTGCGAACATTAGGCTCATCTTGTAAAGACGTGTCTAACCTTACTTGTGATGAAATATACTATTAAATACCAAATGATACTCTTATTTTACTAGAATTTTATTTTTTATAATTCGTCATACATTTTTGAAAAACTGTCATTATACAATGGACTGAATAGCCCGTCGATGGGAATTTGACAATCACAATGGAGAGACTCATAGAGATCCAACATTCACCTTGGAGAACCCGTTTATAGGAATCGACAAATTCATCCTTTAGAGCCCTATAGGGATCTAGCATTTATATTGGAGAGGAAATTTATAGGGCTCCATGTTTTCCCATTGATAGTTCCAATATCAACGGTTGAGAACAGCGATTAAAAATATTAATTATATGAAAGTTACCTGCGGTGTATGCAGAATGGCCACAGAAGGCTATTTTAGCCGCTATCTTTGTTCACGCCCATAAAACTCGGGACGATGAGGCACGTACTCAGCAATAGTGCCTCCTGAATTAGATATAGCGGATTTAGAGCTCCTAGCTCTTCCAAGATTTGGAAGCACGTTTATCTGATCAGAGAACATCTAGATGATTGTTTATGAAAAGGTGGTCAGTCAGAAGAGTCCTATCCCAATAACTGAGATGGTGTTCGTTCTCTAGTACTGTCACAAAGCTACAATTTCAATAAGGTTCAATTCTCTACAGTAAACCAGAGTTCAGGGCAGGGTGTTGATGAATAATCCCAGCAACGTCATTATGTCTGCGCGTGTATTTTTGCGAGGGATGCAATGTACAGCTATCAATAATATGATTGGTGATCTCATGGGGGTATCCAAAAAGGCAGCATCTGTCTATAACTGCTGCCTTAAGGAGGGTATGTTTTTCGTAATTCGTCGTCTTGACTACCCTGTCCTGGATGGCAAATATAAATCCAGAGGGAATCTTCCAGAACAATTAAAAGTTTGAGTTATACCTATATTTAAGAAATAAGTATTACAAAAAAAGTTCTTACTTAGAGCAGTAAGTTTTGAAAGCGAAATGAGAATTTTGAGTTAAAACAGGACATTTTTCTAGGCAAATACATGTAATTCTGAATTGCGGCAGAGAGGAAATGAGTTAAAATATTACAGAAAATTTATGATTATGATATGTAACAGTGAATTTTTGAGAAAAATAATAATTTTGAATTGAAACAAAAAATTTTCTGAAGAAATTATCTATAATTCTGAACTCAATCACAGAATGAAAAAAAAATCTGGTTCTGTTAGAATTACAATTTTGACTTAGAACGGGAAAATTCTAAATAAAAATTATGATTCTAATTTCTAACAGGAAATTTTCCAAACCCGGGAAATGACCAGAAGCTTAAAATCATCTTTCGGGTAGATACTTGAAATATAATAGTGTACTTTCGGGAAATGCAAGATATTTTAAGAAGAAGTTCAAAAATTGCCGGCAGAATTTCTTTTCATTTTGTAGACAATGGAATTTAGTGTCCGTAAACTTCTGTGACATTTTTAACTTAATGTCAGTTTGAAATATTTAAAATAGAAAATAAATATACTGTAATAAAAAAATATGCTTCAAATTAAAAATATTGTCACATTCAACTTATATAATTTTAATATTCTTAATCTTCACTGTTGTTCCTAATTATTCACATATCAGCAAATATACTTTTCCGTTCTATTGGATGTCACCCACCTCTACCACAAACAATTTGAGAAATACCAAAAGTCATTTAAATTTAAACTACTTCAAAACTACCCTTACACAAACTGGAAGAATAGTATCATGAATAAGAACATCAGGCGTTCGCTGGCACCTATCCCTAATTAAAAAATTAGATATTAAAGCATGACTAGCACATTTCACAGCCACGAGCTCAGCTGATTTAATCGAAAGAAGCCGCCAAACTTTTAATTAAAGAAAAACCATACAACACAGTTTTACGAGACTCGAGGTGATAACTCCATCCCTGCAAAAATATTTGAATGTTCTCAAATAATAACGTTGGCGCAATTAACGAAACGACCTCAACTTCCTTCAACTAAAACGACGAACGAATGTTAAAATTAAGAATAATCAACAGAGGCATCTTCACAAAAGTTGTTTGAGGTAAAGTGTGATTTATAAACAAAAATTTTAAGAAACAAAAAAATTCTAAACATTTACGAGTTTTTTTAAGTTTAAAGACAAATTGCCATTATCTTCATCCAGCTTGCTTCTCGACTTTAATCGCTACCATATTTTTAGCACAAAACGTAGGTAAAAAACTGTATCTAAAATACCTTCCGAGCTATTGAGGCTGCCTGATGGTTCCTCGGAAGTTTCAGGTAACCAATCCATTAAATTGGCAGGTCTGAGTAGGTCTTCAGAAGCTTTCATTCATGCTCCTTCTGATGGATTCAAACCGACTGCCTCGATGAGCCATGTCCTAGACACATTATCTAAGTAGGTGACAATAAGTAAATTGTTTTCAAAATGGTAGAGATCAAACCTTGTAATAATATCATCAGGTTGTACTTTGGCTATTTTAATCTCTAAGGCAATCTTGACAGCTATTTCTTGTTCGGCTTTTAGCTTATCTTTCTGGAACACCTTAGGTACAATACCTAATTACCGGTGGATTTTGAGGGCTAGGCTGTATGAGTCACTTCGATCAACAACCTTGCACCTCTTAACCTACCCGTCTTGAATAGGAGTGGTGCCATCAGATCGTGTCTTTTTAAGGATCCTTGGGTGAGGTATTGTTTCGATGCGCAACAGAAGTTTCTAGTGATGGCAGCTCATTCTAGTAGCACAGCTAGATTTCTTTTTGCCAGGAGCATTATTGGTCCCAGCATCTTCAGTGGCTTTAGCATCGCTTGTGGGACTAAATAAAGTTACAGTCTCAGCCATACTAACAGAGGTTCCAGTAACCGTACTTTCTCCTTTTTGAGTAAAAGAATCTCCCCTTTCCTTCTCCCTTTTTTCCACTCTTATTTGATTAGAAGCACAATATAATTCAAGGAACCTTTTAGGTTCAACCTGGGGGGAAAAGTTTTCTAGCGGTTCGAGTTTGGAACGCCAAATTTCATAAGGGTCTGGTCCGGATCCGAAGCTTCAAATTATTAAAGGTTCGAGTCTCACCTTTAATTCCTTTAATTTCTTAAGGACCAGGGTCTTGACTCGGCACACTTAAATTCTTATGTAGACGGGCCTTGCCAAGACCCTTGTTGGACCAGTCAGGGCCCCGGATGTTTTTTTTTTTTAATTCGGGGTACTGATCCCCGATTTCTATATAGTTCTGATTAAAATGTAATGTTGCCTGCTTAGATAAATTTGTATCAGTACCATTAAATTGAGAGAGACTAAATAAATATATCCCTGAATTAAAAAATTATAGTCTTAAAAGTCATAGAATATCTCATAAGTTTGGAAATAGACAATTTAATTATTTTAATAAATACCCATAATTTGTTTTAAATAAATAAAACTATTTTCACGTGAATTTAAAAAAAAATTATACAAAGTAAATATATTTTTAAAATTTTATTCTACGCATTTGTGTTTCATGATAATTATTGCACACCCAGGCAGAAATAGAAGACAAGAGCTTAAATTGCTTAAATTGGTAGAGTCACGTTGGCAATATTGCCATCTATTCGTATTTTAACTCTGCCTAACTGGTTATGTAGATCCTCCCTGGGAGCCAATAATGGATACCATCTTTGAATTTCGCCTGCGTTTATTCCAATGATATACTGGCGATTCTCATCTGTCCACAGATTATTGTAAAAACCTGGTTGTAGATTTCAACGACCACTTTTTCTGCTTTCGGAATGGTGAGCATTATAAACTTCAATAGGAGAAGGATGAACTGCGTTTATTTTATGCCGTCTAGCTGATTCTGGAAGCAGAAAGTATGATTAGGAAATTGATTATTATATAACCAATTTAATTTATTAATTAAACCCAAGTTTTTATTTTACAAAAAAAAGCAATTCGGGAACAAATAAAAGTTAGTACGTGAAGAGGTATGTAAGCGCCGAGAAGTATATAAGTCGTATTTGTTTTTAACAAGAATTGGCAATACTTGAATACTAAAATAAATAGAGTTTTCTATCATTGCGCAATTTCCATCTAATGTTCTCAATTTAGCTATTCTTTATAGTTTTAAATTTTCAAGTTTCATGTATGAGGCAGGAACGAAAATCAGATGAACCAATCCAGGAAAAGCAAATCAAATTTCCAGATCGGGAAATTGAAAAATTCACCAATAATAGAGGCAAATTCGAAAATCGTGAATGCTTTAAATTCTGAAAATTATGAAAACGTTTAGAAATGTAAGATATCTCGAAATTTTAGAAGACTCCCAAAAACATCCGGAGGACATTTCTTTTATGATTTGAAATTTGGAATTTTCTGTCCGTAATATACTATCATTTTTTCAAATTTACTTTATAAGGCGTTTGAAGCCAGCATAAATATACTGCAAATAAAAATACACTTTAAATGATAGGTATTGTCATATTTACCAGCAGTATTAATAGAAAACACTAAAGTTAAACATAGAATTTCCATGGTAGTCCTCATTTCCATGCAATAAAGGAATCCCACTTGTGGAATTTTTTTATACGATATTGAGTAATTAGTATTCCCCAGAAGATTTTCTTCTATATTAGTGCAATAGTCATTACCTTAATTGTCTTTCGTCACTATTTTGAAATCATAAATTTTACTCGATATTTACGACCTTATTGTGTACAGTCCCAAGGAAAAATAAGCAGCAGGGAAAGTGGTATTCTAACTCTAGGGATTATTATCCACGGATTGGAAAAAATTTAAAATACATATTCTTACACTGAGGATTAAGTGTTAACAGTTAGCCAGAGCCGAAAAAGGGGTAATTTTATATTTTAGTGTTAGTTTAAGGCTAATAAGAACGGGAAAAAGACACTTACATTTAGGGGATAGTGTTTGGGCTAGGTTGAGCAGAAATAGAGGTATTTTTACACTTTGTTATTAGTGCTCGAAAGTACATAAAGCTGGAATTGGGTTACTTTTGTATTTAGGAGTTTGTTTAAAATTCCATGGTGAGAAGGAAAGAGGGATTCTACATTTGGTTTTTATTGTTCAAGGTTACGAGGGGCACTCCGAAAGTTTTGTCAAAATAATTAAAAAATTTTTTTCTATCCAAACCAATTGCGTTGGAACCAATTGGTAAAGCGCTCAAAATGTGTGATTTGTATGCTTCAACTGCTTTTTCAGTCGATGGAAATCGTTGGCCGCTGTAGGGTCCAATAATTCGACGTTTCGTTCTCTGAAAAATGCAATAGTTTGACGTGCTGTTGTGAGCTTGCGTTATCATGGTGAAGAATGATGCGACGATTTTTTTTGTTTTTTCTCAATTCAGCAATTACATCGGGTAAGCAAATGGTTGTATACCAATCAGAATTAACAGTACGGTTACCTTCAAGAGCCACTGTTGCCACATGAACAGTTTTCGACACAAATGAGGCAATCATCTTTTTTGAAACACTGCGAGAACGAACAAATTTTGTTGGCTTCAGTTCGTTTTGAAACATGCAAACAATCGATTTTTTTCGGGCTCATAACCCACCATTTGACACGAGCCTTTTTTTGAGCGTCCGATAAATTGTGAGAAATCCAACGGGCACACAACTTTTTCACACCCAAATTATCATGCAGAATCGAATGAATTGCGTTGATATCATAGCCCAGGGATGACTATATTTCAACGTATGTTACATATCACTCCATTTCAATCATTTCTCGCACAACATCGATGTTACCTGGAACAACAGCAGTTCATGGTAGCCCTTCACGAAATTCATCACTGAGACTTGTGCGCCATAATTTAAATTCATTGAAACAGCGATAAATTGTTCTTTTCTATGGTGTTTCAAAACCAAAAGCAGAAATAAGGTATTGTGAACATTATTCTACACTCAGATTAGGTCGACAGTCATGAAAAATCATTGCCCGGAAATTTTCTCTTATTAAATCGATGTCTTTTAACAGTTTCTTAATTTAAAATGATGCCTGCAACAAATGAAGTAATATTTTTCGTTCTAGTTTGCGCTATAGCCTATAGAACATCAAATTTTTTAAGTACATATGTGTTATTCACGTGGCATATCTAACTAATCCTATTGACAAAACTTTCGGAGTGCCCCTCGTAGAAGGACCTGGAAAACTTGTACTTTTATATTTGGATATTATGGCTTAAACCTTTGGACAGCTAAAGAGGGAGGATTCTATATTATAGGGTTTCTACCTGAGGCTAGGGACATCTCATATAGGGTGATTTTACACTTAAAAGTTAGTGTTCAAGGCTAGGGAAAATCGAAAAGGGAAGATTATATATTCGTTAATTCGTGTTGAAAGCTAGGGAGACCTGGAAAAGGGGTTACTTTCAGATTTAGGTGTTAGTGGTCAGTTTTTGGAAGAACAGTTATTGTAAATATCAAACATGAATAGAAAATAAGATAGAATTTATTTCTCTGATTAACTATAAGTTTATAACTCTGACGAGTCCAACCGCCGTCATTACTGAGACCTGTTAAAAATTCTCAGATTATTTAGGAGCAGCCATTAGTAGTATACGATCTTTTCTCTCACACAGGAAAAACTGGGGATAAAAAATGTTGCAGTTAATCATTAATTTGGGGTAAAGTCATCTAGGGTAAGGCTAATGTCGGTCAGGGTAATTGATAAGGGGGTAAATTATACCTGACATTACCCTAGAGGTGGGTAATCTACAGGCGAAGTGTCACATACTGTCTTTATATATAAATAGGCGGCCATAAATATTGAATGATGAAATACTTCGGCCCACAAAGTACTCCAGAAAGATGATACAGGACACTTTAATCGTCAGAATAATTGTGACAGGAGATACATTATTTAAAAGTCGCCATGGTCCATTCAGTTAGTAGGCGCGTTGAGAAAATAAAAAAGTAATGTTTCGACTCAGGATTTTCCGAAGGTGATTGTGGCAGCTGAAACATTTCGTTAAATCACTCAAATAAATTATTTTCCATTTAACTACAGGAATATTTGCATGTGATTGGTTAATTCGAAATCTTGGGATAAATCCTACTTGGAATGTACTTATGTACAAGAATTACAAAATTATTAATAGAGTGAGTTAAAAATTAAATATTTTAAATTGAAATAAAATTTAAATAGTATTTGAAAATGAATGAAAGCGTTTAATTATGAATCTATTAATTTGAAATTATTTTCATTACAAATAGTAAAGGGGGGACAAAAGGGCAGTTGCATGGGTGAAGGGGGTGTTGGGTAAGATGGAGAAGAAGAGAAGGAAGGAGGAAGAGGAATGGAAAAGGAAAGATTATATATAGGAGAGGAAGTAGATGTAAGAAAATGACAATATTTTAAATAGTAGATAATGATTAGAGATTAGCCGCGGAGGCAGAGGCTGGCAATGCGAAGCAAAGCGAGAGAGTACCGTCATGCGTGCGAGGCGAGAAAATAGCGACATGCGTGCGAGGCGATGCGAAGCGAGGGAGGCGAGATCGACTTAGAGATAAGGTGTAGATGGATGTTAGTTTTAAAAAAAAATTAGTTGTAAGGAAATACTGTAAAAATGGATGTGTAATCAAGTCAATTTTTTAAGGCCAGCAGGCTGAAAAATAAAGGTTTATCTATCTTATATATAGTGTGGTTTATTATTTTCTGTAAGGCAGTCGAGACAATAATGTAAAAATTAATAAAATTTTCAATATTTAAAGAAAACGCACCCTTTAGATTTGAGAATATTTTCCTTTCACTTGCTTCTTTTGAACTACAACTGAAGAAAATGTGTCTTATGTAATGTAAAAATAATAAAAGCATTAATAAAATATTTTAATAGCGCTGAAATAAATACGAAAATTTTGCTATTATTCATAGGTTTTTCGGAAGTAAACGGTTTTACTACGCATTAAATTTTATTACAAAAACGCAAAGTATTCCGTCTCAGCAAGTTTAAAGATTATCAAACTCACGACTTGAAGAGAGATTGGGAATTTTTGAAAAACTAACGCATACTTTTATTGCACATTTTTTATTACGCATACATTTTTTAGTTCTAAACAGATTTATTGTGTAGTAAAGTTGAATAGACTAATTTATTCTCTGTCAGCAAGTTTAAAAATGATAAAACTCACAGAGAGATTAGGAATTTTTAAAGCACTTAAAACAAAATTATAATTTTCTTATAAAATTGAAAATTTATATTTTGATGGCACACAAAATAATCTACAATTCCATTTTCTGGTCAAACCATGACTTACCAAACTATTTTTTATAAGACGCGTAGTTTTTATTTGTTGCAGAAAAACATTAAAAATTGAACAAAATTTAATTCTTGGACAAACAATACGAAATTACTATTTTTTATTACTATTTTGAATTTTGAATAATTACTATTTTGAACAACCGATACAAGTTGTGAATAATTTCTCAAAAAGAAAAAATCTTTAACACACGGTTTTGATATAAAAAATAAATTAAATATGAAAATATGTTTTATAAGAATACTCGTAAATGGTCAAATAAATTATAATTATAGAAACATTTCCTTGTGTTTAAATGTTTCAGTTTTGCCATTTTTTGAAGGATTGAAAGATTTTTTTGAAAAAGCCCTCAATTATGGTGAAGAAATTGTTTTAAACCAATTAAAATATTATGAAAACAGTTAAAATCAAAATTTAAATATTTTTTTGCAAATCCAAAATGTTTGTAATCATAAATTTCGGAAGCTCGCTAATTTAAAAAACTTAATAGTTTAAAAAAATGTTAACTTCTGAATTTTTCCAGTTTCATTAACTTTAATATTTCAATTTCTATAACAAAATATTTTCTATAGTTATTTTTTGTTGGCAATTCGAAATTTCGTAAATTTTTTTGTTTGGTAGAAGATTAAATTGGATGAACAAGAATCTGTTTTTTCTTAAATCGCTTTGAAAATTATTTTGTTGAAAAAAATTTTTTGTGGTCAAAAACTGAACTACGTGGTCGAAAGTTAAAATATTTAGTTAAACATTTATATTTTTTATTAACAATTCTTCACTTAATTTAAAATTGAACTGTTTTATTGAAAATTATTTTTTTCTAATCTGTTTTTCTAATCTAAAAATTTAGCTATTAAACCTTTAGTTTCAAATTTATCTTTTTTATTTAAAAATTAAACTATTTCATTTAAAATTTATCTTCTTAGATCAAAATTAATCTTTTTATCGAAAATTCATTATCTTAGTTCCAAATTTAACTGTTTGGTTGAAACTTCCAATTACTTGATTGAATTCAACTGTTTTTTATTCAAGTAAAAACTGGTTTGTTGTTAATTAAACAAATTATTTTTAAAAAATAACTTTTTGGCAGAAAATACACTTCTGTGTTGAAAATCCGAATAGTTGACTATACGGTTGAAAAGACATCTTCGTAGATTGAATGTTTAACTATTCGGTAGAACAATTATTTATTATTATTTTTTTTCTAATTATTCAAGTAAAAATTGAATTCTTTTCTTGAAAATTTAACTATCTTCTTACAATTTAGTTAGTTAATCAGTTCATAATATAAAAAGTAATAATAAATTATTTTCATTGAAACAAGAAAATAATTTTTACTCTATATTTTGATGAAACTTTAATGGATTAATAATTTTTTAAAATAATTCCACAAAAAATTAAAACTTAAAATTAAAATTTATTTCCAAAACGTAAGGTAACGATACAATACATACTATTTTAGTTTCCAAATGCTGTATCCTTCTCCCGGATGGAATTCCATAAATTTCATGAATTCCCCGAATTCCTTGAATTTCTTGAATTAAATAAATTCCTAGAATTCGATAAATTCTATTAACTTCTTCAACTCCATAAATTTTTGAATTCCGTGAACTACTTGTAATTCGTGAATTCTTTTTAGTCCGAGAATTCTTTGAATTCTATGAATTTATTTAATTTAATGAATTACATGAATTATTTGTATTCCATTAATTCCTCGAATTCCATGAATTCCTTCAATTCCTTGAATTTCATCAATTTAATAAATTCCTTGAATACCATGAACAGTGAGAATTCCGCGAATACAGTCAATCCGTGAATTTCTTGAATTCCATAAATTTAGTGAATTCCATTATTCCCATGAATATCCTGAATTCCCTGAATTACATAAATCTATGAATTCCCAGAATTCCATAAATCTCTTGAATTCCACAAATTCCTAGAATTCGATAAATTTCATTAACTTCTTCAAATCCATGAATGTTTAGATTCCGTGAACTACTTGTAATTCGTGCATTCTTTTCAGTCCGAGAATTCTTTGAATTAATTGAATCCTGTGAATTTATTTAATTTAATGAATTCTGTGAATTTATTTAATTTAATGAATTCTGTGAATTTATTTAATTTAATGAATTACTTGTATTCCATTAATTCCTCGAATTCCTTGAATTTCATAAATTTAATGAATTCCTTGAATTTCATAAACTTAATGAATTCCTTTAATACCATGAACATTGCGAATTTCGTGAATACATTCAATTCGTGAATTCATTGAACTCCATGAATACCGTGAATTCCATAAATTTAGTGAATTCCATTATTCCCATGAATACCCTGAATTCCCTGAATTCCATCAGCTCCATGATTTCCCAGAATTCCATGAATCTCTTGAATTCCATAAGTTCCTCGAATTCGATAAATTCCATTAACTTCTTCAAATCCGTGGATTTTTAGATTTCGTGAACTACTTGTATTTTATGAATTCTTTTTAGTACGAGAATTCCTCGAATTCATTAATTTCCGTGAATTCATTGAATTCCGTGAATTAATTGAATTTCTTCAATTTCATACAATTAAGGAATTCCACGAATTCCTTGAATTACTTGAATTACTTGAATTCCTTAAATTCCATGAATTTCTTGAATTCCTTGAATTCCATAAATTCCTTGAATTGCATAAATTTATTGAATTCCCTGAATTCCATAAATTCTTTGTATTCCGTCAATTCCATGAATGGCTTGAAATCCTTGAATTCCTTGAATTCTTGAATTCCATTAATTCCGTAACTTCCTTCTGCACGATTTTGGTCTTAAAATAGCTCTAATACATACAGGGTGAGGGAAAAGTATGGAAAC
>JAWWLR010000002.1:74605181-74619707 GCA_035041075.1 Acraspis erinacei
CTCTTGATGAGAATGTAAAAAACTGCTTGATAAAATAAAAATTGTTTAAATAAATAGAGATTTGTTAAACATACGAAGAAATGTATCAAAATTATGTAATTATTCAACAAAAAGTGGTATATATTTCCAATTTTAGAAAAAATTGGACCTCTCTGGCTCAATTGTTAGACATTTGATAAATAAACAATAATTAATGGTTTAAATAATTACACATTTTTTTAATTCATTACTCCCAGCAATTATCATATATTATATTTCAATTAAAAACTACTATTATTTTTTAAATATTGTGGGAAAAAATAATTGTTGAAACAATTTATATTTATTTAAACAATTAAAAATTGTTTAAAGCGTCATGAGAAATAGGGAAGGGTGGGGCGAGATGAGCGTGGTTGTCCTTTTCACGTCAGTACTTACAATCTGCTAATTCATTGCTTGAAAGTAAAACGTTATTTTTCCAAAATTGAACGGAAAATTTAAAGCATTTAACGTTAAAATGATGCAATCTTTAATTCTCATCTCCACCGTAACTAACAGAAGTAAATATAGCAATTTTTCGACGTGCCCATGTACATTGTCTCAGTAAAAGTTAAATTCTACAATACAAAAAGTCCCAAATACTAGAATGGTCTGCTACAATTACTACATGACGCTACTACGACTTTCTCTAACACTCACTTTTAATGTGAGTGCTGTTCCACTTTAATAAGAAAGACTTTTGTGTTTTCTATTTTTATTTATCGTCTTTATTGTCCCTGTTCCACTTTTCGTAAATCTAAATTAATCCGTCAACTCTTCCTTTGATTTCTATAGTTTTAACATTTATATTATAATCATTACTCATAGCTTAGCAGACCTTACCTCTGCTACTGCTACTACGACTTTCGGTCAGACACACTCTTATTTTGAGTGCTGCTCCGTCAATAATCGTCAATAATCAGCAGACCTCTTCTGTTATACTACTACTACTACGACTTTATGTTGTAGTTATGTTTTTATGTTCCGTCTATAATCAGAAAGACCTTTATATTTTCTTTATTTATTTCTCGTTTTTATTCTTATAGTTCTACAGTTTTCAAATCCAAATTAATTCTTCAACCATTCCTTTGAATTCTATACTTTTTAAATTTATAGTATAAACATTGCTCATAGATCAGGAGAGCGTTTTTCTGCTACTGCTCCTACGACTTTCTGTCACACTCACTCCTATTTTGACTACCGTTCCCTCTATATTCGGAAATCAATTATAATTATTTGCCACAGATTAGGAGACCTTTCCTCTGCTACGGCTTCAACGAAATTTTGTAACACTCACTCCTATTGTGAGCACGGTTCCGTTGCTGATAGGAAAGACCTTTGAGTTGTTCTATATTTATTTCTCGTTTTTATTGTTCCTGTTCCACTTTTCGTAAATCTAAATTAGTCCTTTCATTTCTATAATGTTCTGATTCAGAATATAATAATTGCTTACAGCTCAGGAGACCTTTCCTGTACTACTGCTAATACGATTTCCTCTAACACTCGCTCCAATTTTGAGTGCTATGTTGTTGCTAATCTCCTTTTTATTTTTGTTATTCTACTATCTAAATTAACTCATCGACTAATCCTTTGATTTTTTTTATAATGTTTCAGCTTTTGTCATAATAATATATTATAGCTCAGGAGACCTTCCTGTGCTACTGCTACTACAAATTTCTGTAATACTCACTCCTATTGTGATTGCTGTTCCGTCGATAATCGGAAAGACCTTTTTATTTCCTATATTTATTTCCCGTTTTTATTATTGCTGATCCACGTCTTTTGAATTTTAATTTATATAATAAATCGTATTGTAATCATAGCTCTTCTTTTGCTTTTTATTGATATTTTTTTAATCTTCTTCACATTGTTATTATTGCTGTTTCAGTTTTTCTCGCTGTCATTTTTTACGCTTTTCTTTACTTTCCATTCATGAATTGTAAAATGAATTTTTGCTCGATTTTCATGTAAACCTGTAGTGCTGTGTTTGCAAGTCGTGCGCGGACTGAGCTTTTGAAATCGTAAGTCTCAGTGCCACGTACCATGAATGAGCTTCACGCCTCCAGTGATTCGTTTTTTGTCAGCATTTTCCTGCTCAATACCTGGAGGCTGTTAGTGGCTTTTTTCGCAACAAATATTTTTTACGTTTTCTCTTTTTCCTTTTTCCTCCTTTTCGTTATGAATGGCTGCCGTGTAATCCAGAAAAAATCAGATATATTTCAGGAAGGCACAGTTGGACAGAAACCTGGAACAACTGGCAAGAAGTCAAGAATCTAAAAAAGTAAATCCACCTTTTTTCGGTATCGAGACAAATTAGAGCAGATGAGAATAAATTATTGTTTTGGTTCGTCAATTAGTATTATAGAGATAATGCTTTAATTTTAATTCTTTAAACAAGTTTTTAACATTAAATTAATATAACATTCCTTAAACTGCCGCGGAACGGAAAGAGAGGCGGTTTTCAATCATGCGTGATATACCGCATCAGGGCCATACTAGGGTGGTCCAAAAATGGATTATAGTTTTTTTTCGAAAACAAATAAATTTTTTAAAATGATATTTAGACGTGGCCCATTAAGGATCAAATTCACTGGATTTCCCCATGAATTTTGTACAATTAAAAAACATACTACGCGCTGATGAAACATTACCAAATGTCAGTATCCTATGTTTTCGAGGTCGCTCTTTTCAAATCCGTTGAGAAAATTGACATATCTCTTTGCTCGTTATACTCTTACTATAATTTTTATTTTTAAGACAAATATATACTGTGAAGTTATATTAAAATTAATGAACCAAACAATAATAGTCTCTATACATTAACAGTTCAGAGAAATTGACTCTCAAAATTTATAGAAAATATTATTATATTGTTTATGAATAACATACGTATGTAATTTTTTTGTAAAAAAATGAATTTTCAACCAGAAATTATGAATTTTCCGTTACAAAATTAATTTGCAGCAAGATAGTTAAACTCTCAACTAAAGAAATGAATTTTCAACTAAAATTTGAATGTTATACAAAAAAATTATTTTTTAACAAAGTGGGTCAACCAAAATTTTCAAAAAAAAGTTGGATCCTCAAAGTGAGAGAAGATAAAATTTCAAGCAAACAGTAGCATACTTATACAAGAAAGATGAAATTCCTACTAAAATAGATGAATTTTTAAATCAAAAATACTAATTATAAAAAAATGGATTACATCCCAAAAAGACTTTATTTTGACATTTTAAACTCAAAATGAATTTTGAAAAAAAGGTTGAATTTTTATACAAATAGTTGCATTTTTATACCAGAAAGGTTTCATGTCTAATGTCTAATCGATCATGTCTATTTTTTAATAAAAAAGACAAATTATTAACAAAATAGTTTAATTTTTAATTTTTTTAAATTCGGTTTGAATTTTTGGAATAAAAATATGAGTGTTAAAGGAGAAAGAAATTTGATATGAGAATAGTTGCATTTTCTACCAAACAATATGAATTTTCAACAAAACAGTTTATTTTTTAACAAACAAATAAATAATTTTAAACCAAATTCTTGAATTTTAAACCAAACCGTTGCATTTTTATCAAAGAAAGATGCAATTTCTAGAAAAATAGCTGAATTTTTAAAATAAAGAGACAAATTTTAGATAAATAGTTAAATTTTCAATTGAAAAAATTTTTGTTTACTTTTCAGCATACAAATTTGAGATGTAAAAAATAAGTCAGTTTTTTATGAAACTTTTTAAATTTTCAACTTTAAAGGACGAATTTCCAACACGAAAATTGAATATTCAAACAAAATGGATGTCTTTTCAACATAATTGATGAATTTTTAAACAAATAATAAAATGTATAACTAAAAAGATGATATTGTCGAGGAAGCCACTGAAAAAAATAGATACAAGTCAAAAAAAATCACAGACAAGAATATTGTAGCAGGGATACCGAAAAACCTTATTTTTAATTTTCTATAATTTTCCATTGACCAATTTTTTATTTTCCCTGCCCATCTTATAATCCAAAGACAGAAGTCTTAAACTTTTAACATTTTTAACTAGTATCTGTTATAAATAAAATAAAATAATTTGAAATTAAAATTGAATAAAATTTCAAATTTATTCTGCTTGACAGTTTAAAGTTACAGAACTTCTCTGAATTTTACACGATTTTTGTTTTTAAAATTCCTAACTTTTCCCTAACAAATAAAATTCCCTGACTTTAAAAACTATGTTGTTAGATAGGTTCTCTTTTTACTCACCAGGTTTGTTTGGCGTTTGATGTTCCGAAAAATTATCTATCTGATGAAAGTTGCCCCCCTTACGTAACAAATAGCAGCAAAATTTCTCAAAACGCCGATTACCAACGATACTGAACCTCCATGCTTCGTCTGGTAGCCGAACGCACTCGAGAAGCAAGGAGTGCGCATGCAGCTGCGCACGCAACTGCGCACTTCTTGCCGTCACGATAACTTATATTTCTGTTATCATTTAGGAATTTAAGGAAAATATTCGTAATTTACAAGAACCGCTTCTGAAGTTGAATCAAAATTTAGTAAATTCATCAGAAAAGTTACAGAATTTCCTTTTCAGCAATTTAATTTCCTAAATTTAAGTTAGTTTAGTTTCTTAAATGTGTCGGAGTTTTTCGAACATTACTAACAGTTTATAACATCATGTAAATTGTTAATCATTATATAATTTATGTGTAAGTATGTCTAACAAAACAATTTATCACTATTTTTCATAATTTTCAAAATGGCGGATCCAATATGGTGGCCAAAATCAGAAAAATTGCAAAAAGCAGTTAAAATTATCGTTTTTTCGCACATTTCTTATCAGTATTGATATAGAGTACTACTAGAATACTGCAAAGACTTTTTTTAGTTCTATAGCAGAATGGCGGATCCAATATGGCGGCCAAAAATCAGAAATATTTTGAAAAAAAGCCGAAAATTCTGGTTTTTTTTTTGTACTACATATCAGTAGTGACATAAACTAACATTATTATACTGTAAATAATTATTTTTAGTTATATAACAAAATGGCAGACGCAGCATGGTGGCTGAAAAGCTATACATTTGTTCAGAAATCCAAAATATTTTTCTTTTTGCAAGCTAATTTACATGGTTGATTCACTCGTAACAAAAACTTTCCAGTTGCTACATTTCTTCACTCTTTACCAAAATTACTATTATAATTTTTTTGAAGAGATATCTAAAATTTTATGTTAATATATGTTACATTTTTATTTTTTACAACCTATTTCAAAAAATTTTCAAACTTAACAAATTCATTATTTCACATTTTTTATTTAAAAATTAAAAAAAAATTTGCATGGAGCTACGAAGCGATAATAAGCGTTAAAGCGATAAATATTTTTGCACAGAGAGTAAAATATTTGTATTTTTATTTATTAGTTTTTATTTTGTAATTTTACACATCAAATTAAGCAACATTCTTATAATAAGTAAAATATAATTATAATTTTTATAATAAGTTATAATTTTCCATCTGAAAAATTTTGTTCAATTTTCAATTATGGGGAGGAAATAGTTCAATAATGCTAAAAAAATAATTCTTTAAACAATTTATTATTGTTGTTAAGACTAACAACTTTGAATCATGCTAGAAATTTAATTTTTTTTTAATTTTGAACTTTTTTGCACTTTTCATTTAAAGGTAGTTGATATTTAATTCAATTCAGCCAAAACAATTGTTTAAATAAATTCTTATTGTTATTAACTATCTTCTTCTGTATTATTAATACATAGTTGCAGTTTTTTTGTACAAAATTTCAACTTCTCCTCCACTTTTTTATTGCAGTGTAGGAATAATTCATGTAAGTAGACAAAAATAATTGTTTAAACAAATTATTATTGTTTGTAATCATCTTGAAGTATATTGATGCCCAATAGTTGCGATTTTTTTCTGAAATTTAAAACTTTTTGTTCACTTTTTACTCAGCGTATAGTTTGAAACAAATTTAATTTGTTTAAACAATCAAATTTTTTAATTTGAATCGTTACTACCAAACCGTGAGCAAACAGTTGACAAAAAGTGAATATTTTAGAAAGAACCGCCACTTTCTAGCATTTTTTAAATCAAATAATAATAATAATAATAATAATAATACCAAATTGTTTAACGAATTACATTTGTTAACTTTAATTAATTATTTACATTCATTCAATTAAAAATTGGACAAAAACTGAGACTTTTCATAAATGCTGCAGCTTTCTGGCATTATTCTTACAGAATATTATTAATAATAATAATAAATGGCCTAAATAATTTTATTTGTTAATCATAATTAAGTATTACTTTACTCTAATTGAAAATTGGACAAAAAATGTAAAATTTCTGAGTAAACCACGACATTCTTGTTCCATTCTAACAGAAAATTGCTAAAAACAATAATGATTTGTTTAAAATATCATGATTGTTATATTTTAATAACCATTATCAAACTCTAGTGAAAAGTTGACAAAAATTTGAATATTTCAAATAAAACGGGAATTTTCTAGCATTATTCAAGATGAATATTAATAATAATAATAATAATAAGTTGTTTAAAAAACTATCCTTGTTCACTTAAATTAATTATTTAACTTACTCTAATTAAAAACTGAAAAAAGCTGAGGCTTTTATAAAAACTGCAGTTTCTTATTATTCCGAGAGAATATTATTAAAAATAATAATAAATTGTTTAAAAGATTATTTTTATTAACAGTAATGAAGTATTACGTATTAGAAGCAATTTAAATTTAAAATCGGAAGAATCACAATGAGCACCAAAAACTTGCAAAAACCATTTTTTGCTACTTGTGAAGATAAATGTTGAGTTTCAATTCGATTCACCTAACGTTGACGAGTCGGGATACAATTTCCAAAAACTTATTTTTGGCTTAGGAGAAATAGGTGTTTTCAAAACCAAAAAAAAAAATTTTTTTGATTGAGCAAATTTCCAGACGATATGCATAAAAATAAAAAATAAAAAATTTGAACCACCCGGATGTGGATGTTTTTTGATCATTAAAAACCGTTACAATGGTTCCTTTAAGCTTTATACAAATAATATAATTTTTCGACTTTGAGGCAATTTTTCCAGGCTTCTGGCACCACTTTGGAATAGTGGAAAATTACAAAGCTGATTCTAAAAGCAGGCACATGAATATTTGACCTTTTGATCGGGTTTGCTGGCACGGCGATAATCCAGTTGCCTCGTTATACGCTCGTTAACTGTGTATATATGCATAATAGGAGGCTAGTTTAATATTAATCTATGGTCCTGAACAAACGCATTGTCGACTGCGCAAGCGGAAGTCATGTTGTTTATTTTTCCCTGCATGTCTTTGAATTCGTAACTACTCTCCAGAATTTTCAAATAAAGGTGTTAATGTGTTAAGACTCGTTTAATTAATGTTTTAATTTTTCTATTTTATTTTATTTTTTCTCTTCCTTCTCTATCTTCTTCCTTCTCTACATCCACCTCCTCACTCCTGGAGCTAATACTCCATTCCTTTATATGCCTTCCTTACCCATATTTTTTTCTCCCATACTCACCTGCACTCTCATTATAGCCTTCCCTTCAATTCTCTGAATACACTTCCTCACTTCCAATCATTTATCTTAATTCCCTCCTCTTCATTCCCCCCTTTTTCCCTTACAATATTTTCTTTGAATTGACCTACTTCCCTTTCCTCCATTTCCGCTTACCTACGCTCCCCTAAATTACATACGCTTCTTATACTTCTTCTTAACTCATTTTGCTCTTCCCTGACCCTTCCTTCTCTAATTTTTTCCTCCTATACATCCATCTCTCTTCACAATAACAGCCAACAACCCTCTTTTCTAACATCCCTTTTAACCCATCACTTTTCCTCCTCTATTCACTTGCACTGCCTTTATAGTCCTCTTTTCACTTCCCTTACTACCGACCCTCACTTACAATTATTTCCTTTGCTTTCCCAATCCTCAATTCTCATTACCGACCTTACAGTCCTTTCCTTTTAATTCGTATATTCTTGCTCTCCTTATTTTCCATCTCGACCCCAACTTCCCTTACCTTAATTTCCCACTTTGGTAAGGCCTTTCTCAACCAAGTTCTTTCTTCCCTAACTCAGTTCTTCTCTACATTCACCTTGTCACTTCTCCAGATAATACTTCCTTCATTTATATACCTTCATTTATATACGACATTAAAATAGAACTAAACATAACATCTTTTGGTTTTTTAGGAAAAAAGTTTCTTTTATGTTCGTCCTGTGGACAGAATCGTAAGAATGATTAACATCGAAAATTGTTTGGTGTAACTGATGATGACTATCGAAGAATGGTCGAAACGTCTTACTATTCGGTTGGATCTTACAGATAGTCGATTTTATTGATAAACACCTGACCTGTAATCGACACAACGAATT
Organism: Acraspis erinacei; assembly: GCA_035041075.1. NCBI lineage: Eukaryota > Metazoa > Arthropoda > Insecta > Hymenoptera > Cynipidae > Acraspis > Acraspis erinacei. Next base: position 74,613,609 of record JAWWLR010000002.1, read on the forward strand.
TATGTCATAAACATCTTTAATGAGCATCACATTTAGAGCTCTATAAAAATGAAAACAAACAGAAATTAAAAAACCGGCTCCGACAGATTTCTTAAGAATTTAATGCTGAACTTTTTGAAGAAGCAAAAATTGAGTATCGATGAAGAATTGTGACCTACAGGTTATTTTTCACATCATATTTTTCATTTCGCCCCACTGTGCGACGGACGTACAACATCTAAGAACTTTTTCTTTCGGATTGAGAGGGTCAAAAAGAATGGAAACTTACGGTTCTGTCCACTCTATTACTTCATTTGGTACTTATACAAATATTTTAATGATCGAAATACACTTTGTTTATTAATATCTATTACATCTACAGTTTTGCGTATGAATAATTTAAGTTAGGCATTTTTCTGTTTTAATGCATATAAAATGTGCAATTTCTCCCGGAACAGTGCTTCTCTTTTCAAACAATGTCACATGTTAAAAGTTACAGATGCCGATGCGCTTTATTGAACATCTCGATTGGGACTAAATGCAGTTTTACTTCGTTTCTGGGTGGCAGTACTGCGATTTATCCGGATGAAAGTCGTAGTGGATTAGTTATGAAGTTTGAGCCGCTTTCTAGAGAAGTATTTGTCTTTATGTATCCGATTCTCTCCAGGTATTAGGCGAAATCCGTGGATCCTCCCGTACTTCTGATATACACCAACAGTAAAGCCATTGCGAAAAAGCAGGACACCAGGCTCAAAACATTCCTCAGTTAATTTCGTAACATGATTGTTTTCGTCTAAATCTGAATTAATGGAAATATATATTTTATCAGAAAAAAAGTGCTTGACTCAAGATACATGAGCATTTCACTAATGGAATATTCGAAAAGTCTGAAATATTTAATTACGTATGTCGCCGGTGTATCCATTGAGTAGTATAAACTGGCCAGGTGTTCCTTCATATTTTACATAATAATAGTCACCGTGAACGAATATATCACCAAAATGTAACTGCATTGGTTCAAATGGTTCATCTGAATAAGTAAGAAAAATATAGTTACTGACAATTTTAAAGATAAAAAAATGTGTGGTCCTAAATCGACTGCATTATACTAAATTACAAATCTACTATAATAAATATGCAAAAAATGAAACTTTGAATTTCACTTCTGAATCCTAGAAACAGTTTATTGGCGCTAAAAGTTATACGTTGTCCAATCTCCATTTTGACCTTCTCCAATCTGCTTCGAGCTCGAAAGCCTTTTTTGAGAAATCTCCAAGTTTTCCAGGAACTACGTTAAAGTAATGAGTGAAATTGCCGCAAAAATCCCACGTCCAATGTTTTTAACGAGAAAATTTCATTAAGAGGCGTCTATTGATATTTCAAAAATGATAGACAAGATCAATTTGCAAATCGTTTTTTTTTTAAGAGTTTCGAAAGTTACTTTTGCATAGAGAGATTATTCCTATGGCATTTTACATCAAAATGCACTGCAAGAAAAAGAAAGACGACAAAATTATGAGAAAATTTTGTTAGAAAAACAATCCGCTATAATCCATAGCTTTCAATTCATGGTACATTTCGAAATTGTCACCTTTTCAGGAGAGTGTGTCACAGGTGAGTGAAATGAAACTCATTTTGCAGTGATTTGATAAAGGGAACAATGCTCTACCTGTAACAGGTCAAAATTTATGAACCTTTAAATTTGCTTATTTGTACCTGTTTTTCCAGGCTTTTGATTAAATTATTTTGAGAACCGCAAGGTTTCGAGGATTCCACTTTTTGTTGTTGTATTTTTGGATAAAAACGGAAAAGTGGTGTTTTTGGAAAATACCTAGTTTTCTGTGAGTTACACGATACAGATTTAAAGGAAATAAATGAAAGTGCTGTTAATTCAGCGTAAGTTAAAAAAAAAAAGTTGTATTAGTCCTAATAGGTCACGAGATATGACCTTGAAAACTTTACACTTCCTGCCTAGAGGCACCTAAGTGTATCGTAAAATAGAAATACGGTCAGTGTTTCGTCTGCAATTCAGCTCAACAAGCTATTCAAAAATGTACTTTTATTACATAAATGGTCAGTGAATTATTTATTTTACACAACAATCACTAAGCAGGGCAATAATATTTTAATGTACATGTGTGCGTCCGTATGTTTAAAGTATTTCAAATAATTGAATTGCGAGAGTGTTTATGCTGAAAATTGTTGTAATTGATGTGATAATTATCAGTCTTTTGATATGCCCTGCTTTTTTCGGCAGTAAAATCTATAAAGTGACATAAGTTTGATCGGAATAATTCTAGTATATCATTATCTCTGAAGAGCCGACGCAAATAGGGCCCTACAAAGTGTGTCCATATTTGCGATCTAACCATTGCGATCGAACCGGCCGCAAAATGGTGCTGTCGCATAAAGCACCAGTTTGCGTCCTGACGCAAGTAGGGGAAAAAATGTGGACGCAAATACATCCAAAAGCGAATCAGGCGGACGCAACGACATACAATGATATCTTTGGTATGCTTCCTAACAATTCAATTAAAATAAAATAAAATTATAGCTCACTGTTGACCTCTAAGAAAATTTGGAATGAGAAGAACTTTCAAGAGGCTCTTCCATCAGACAGATGAACGCCGGTGTTTGTGATAGCAGTTTAGTTCTTTAAGTCTAGATTTGAACAGAGTAGTATCATTGACATTCAATCATAGCAAGTTTTTGCGAATACATTGAACCCACCTAAAGTGAATCTTAATCTTGCTTCTGGTATGAAAAAGCATCCCTCTCTGGATGCCCAAATTTTAAAGGATAATATCAAGGATGCTATCCATGAGTGCAAAACGCAGAAAGCCCCTGAAGCCGATTGTGTTTCCGCGGAGATTTACCGAGCGTTACCCGAAATTGGTCTGGACTATTTTGAGTATCTCTTTGGTACAATGATAGAAACTGAGGAAGTTTCCCCGTTTTGGATAAGTAATTTCACGAATATCTTATTCAAGAAAGGTGGTCAAGAGGACCCGGACTCTTATAGATATCGCACACAAATGTCTCAAATTTTTGTACCTCATTTTAGATAGGCTTCAGGACTCCCAATAGTTGTATTGACCATATATTTGATATAAGCTCTATTATTCAGATTCATCTCGACACCCCTGGACGTTAGGTTTCTGTGCGTTTCATAAATTTTAAAAGGGCCTTTCCTTCCGTCATTCACGACCGCCATTGGGCTAAACTATTGAAACTGAGAATTAGAAAGAAATTCATTATGACCACGAAAATGCTTTACGATGCAGCTAAGATATCCATCCGTAACACTTGAGGTTCTAACTGGCTCAGTGGGCGTGACTTATGTGGTTTTTCAAGAGAACCTTTTAAGTCCTGCTTTTTTCTCTTTTGTTGATTGTAGACCTGGAAGATTTTTTTCGGAATCGGGGGGCAAGAGGGATCTCTATCAATCAATTATTGGAGATTATCTTTCTGGCATATGGCGATGATATCCTGATTCTCGCTGACTCTCGTATTGATCTTCAGAGACCTGTGGCCTAGCTTTGACTTTCTGTGAATGCAGGCATGCATGAACAATTTTTTTCAAAATTCGACGCTCTCCTCCGGGTGCTGGACATGCGCAGGTTGGCGCAGTCCACACCCCTGTAGATGCTACCCTATCTTTGTATTCGTCAAATAGGTCCTGAGTCCATGAACAATGGCAATGGCTTCAAGTTTCGCAGAGTTCTCGGACAGTGAATCTCATGGGTGCCTTAATACGGATGTTTTCGGAGGGAGAACCTAATTTTTGTTTCATTATGAAGCAATTATCTTCAATTCGTAATCTGGAAGTGAAAGCAAGTCTTTTTCATTTACTAGTAGAATGCCCCATGCACAGAAATGATTTTTTTCGGGTCCATGCTTCTTGTAAAAGCAAACATGAGAGTGCTTTAAATATCGTTAACAAGTAAACAGGGGAGATTGCTGGGGACTTTGGATTGGACAAATGTGCTAAATTAATCTGAAGAAACGAAAGATTATTGAAGTACATATAGGTGTATATAGTTTTAATAGGTATATATTTATGGGTGTGTGTGTGTGTGAGTATACCCTGTCCTGTCACGGCTGCCATTCAAACCGAAGGGTTTATGAGAAAGCCACCAAATCCGGCCTCGGGTTGCGGATAGAGGGTCCCTGTACCAAGGGTTTGAGTTGAATATGGCTATAAAAATTAATAAGGAGTCGTGGAAAATTGTCCAAGGATCCTCCCGAAGGAATAAACCCGCAAGCGGAGTCGTGAAAACCATTTTGAAGGCTGAATGTAACCTGGGTGAGGTGTCCACAAGGGTAGACGTACCGCTTTCCCTAGCTTCTCGTGAGAAAACCAATGATAACATGAAACATAGTTGTAATAAGCGTGGTTCACAGCAATAAAATGAACAGGACTTCTGAAAATTGGTCGGCCAACAATGACGACCACACTAGAGGTCGGGGAGCCAATCAAGATTGTGTCAATGCTATGTACTGGCGGAATCTCCGGGCTTTTAGGTGTGCAGAGCGACTTAATCACGACTTGATAGAGGGCTTCAATGCGACTGTGGTCCCGGTACAAGAGGTTTACATGACACGACTGCATGCTCTGTGGCGTAAGGAATACCCAGAGCAACAGAGACAGCGAGAGCGACACTAAGATCAACCGCGAGCACGCATCACCGCGGGAGACACATCACCATCCAGATTTCTTTCAAGCCTATAGATCTGGCTGAAATGGATGACGAGCTTAGTGGAGATTGTTGTGTGCATAATGCAGCATGGCTTTTGGCCGATTCGAACCATAAAACAAGAACATCTATTGATCATAAGGCCAAAAGACGAATGCACTAGCCAATACGTTGACTCGCCACAAAGATACGTTGGACAAGATAGTATGCGTCCCGCATTCAGTTTGTAATTGACTATATAACATCTGGCAGGTAATTCACCGTCGAGGTTCGAAACTTTGAGCGCAAACCCCGGATCCGTTATCACACACTCCACAAGTTAAAGCTGCTGACCATCAGGCCGCACATTGTTGAGAGAATACGGATATCATCTGACGCTAAGAGATGTCTATAGCGGTGAGAGAGAGAGAGAGAGGTGCATCAGTCTATCAGAGCAAACCTCTTTGTTACTCTTTATCCCATCTCGACTCTTCCAGGACAATCCAGTTACTGTTAACTGACCACCTAAACCAGAGGAGGTCGAAGTATTTTGAAAAAAAGTCTACGAAGTGGCAGAATATTGAATCTTGAATATCTTCAAAACAAGATTATTTTGGGTGTATCACATAGAGTCGCAAATGGAAGAGACCCTCTTCTTAAAAATAAGTGTTAGTAAACTTGAACTAATTTCTTTTATTCACGTACCTGTAATGAATGTGTTTGAGGATGGGCTCGGGAAAATGCGATCAACACGTTTACGAATTCCTCCACCTTGCGAGCTTAATTCTGTAAGAAGAAATAGCAATGGATCAATATTTTGTTCTCAATATTGACACTGACAATGAGGAGTTGTGACATTCACATTCATTTTAATCTGTTATCCTTTTTTGGGCATTCTGATATGATATCATAAATAGTCTATTCCAGTACCAGTTTCCGTCTTCATTGGTTCATTAACTTCAGATTTATAAATGGTTCGAGGCAACAAGCTAAAATCTCTTATAGGGTGCATTGTTGAATTATTTCAATTGATTCAAACTTTAATCTGACAAAAAACAAAAATTAGACCAAGTGATCAGGGGTCGGAATCTTTTAGTGTCGAACGTTTAGTACAAGTCCGATAAGTTGCCGTCCGATAAGTGTACGCTCCCCTTAACACACTGATCACACGTACGACACGCTCGCTAAATGTGGTTCTCGCACTTCGCGCGCTATTTTGTTCATGATTCGCGCCCATCATTTACGCATGCGCGCAGCTAATATCTTGCTACTAGAGGGGACATCCGATAAATCCGCAATTCCTGGAATTTTCCGCCCCTATAGCCCCGAAGTTTGAAAGTTATCGTACTTGTACTGCAGTTTAAGGGTTTCCTCAAGTGTGCTGGTCCGAAACCGGCTTTTTAAATTCTTAACGGTACGGAGTCGAATCGGAAAGCCTTTCAGT
>JAWWLR010000002.1:74666863-74679589 GCA_035041075.1 Acraspis erinacei
GTCAGGCAACCCAATTCAATCAGAAAAACTCAGGATCTTCCAATCGAAATTGGTGTAAACGATGTGTCGCACTCTGTCAAGAGACACATTAGGAATTTTACAGCTCACCCTTACTAGCAAATGCTGATCAGAAAAAGCAATCAGCATACATTCTGGCCACTTTCTCTAAAATAATAGATGAATTAGAAGGCTTGTGTTGTGATTATTTCAAAAATGTTCTGCCAGTTTGCGTTTTTTGAAGAGTATCTCCTTGGTGTGCCCTGTGGACGTGAAGTAGGCGTGGCTAGTAGGTGTGTCCTGTTCGACATGTTTGTCAGCTAAGTCAATCAGGAAAAATTCCGGGTTCAGCAATCAAAGCTCCGGATATGTCACATTCTTTAAAGAAATAGCTTAGTCAAAGTACGAATTTTCTGGGTGTTATCAGGTGTTGCTGATGGGCGTTTTTGGTAGCATCTATATTCAGTTTGTTTAGTAGGCGTGTCCTATAGATATGCCTGATAGACCTGATAAAATAAATTCCTAATTACCAATGCTACCATGAAGCTTATTATTAGATGTCCGATTTCTATAAAGAAATGCATTCATAATTACCACATTAATTGGTATTTCTAGCAAGTGTCTTTCTAGCGATCGGGTTTCTGGTGGGCGCTCCGGTAGTGGGAGTGTTTCCAGTAGGTGTTTTCATAGTGGGCGTTCTTTTATTGGCATGTCTAGAAGGCCTGACACGTGTCAAGTAGGCGTGTCCTATATATACGCCCAATAGACCTAATTAATTAACTTCCTAATTACTAAAGCTTCAATGAAACTAATTATTAGATGTCCGATTTGTATGTACAAATGCATTCATAATTATAACATTAGTTGGTATTTCTAGCAGGTGTCTTTCTAGCGATCGTGTTTCTGGTGGGCCTTCTGGTAGTGGGCGTGTTTCCAGTAGGCTTTTTTGAATTGGGCGTGTACAGATGGCCTCACATGTGTTTGTAGGCGTGTCCTATAGATACGCCTAGTAGACCTAATTAAATAAACTCCTAATTACTAATGCTACAATGAAACAAAGTATTAGATGTCCGATTTGTATGAACAAGTGCATTCCTACTTACAAAATTAGTTGGTATATCTAGTAGGTGTCTTTCTAACTATCGTGTTTCTGGTGGGCGTTGTTATAGTGGGCGTGTTTCTAGTGGGCGTTGTTCTAGTGTGCGCTTTTCTAGTGGGCGTTTTTTATTGGGCGAGTCTAGAAGCCCTGTCACAAAAATATCATTTTTATGAAAAATGATCTTATCTTAGGAAATTTGCATTACCATTAAAATTCATTCTCTCAATCTAATTCACCTGGTTCTTTGACAGATGTGAGAATCCTTTAGAGAAACATTCAGGAGACGCAGCTGTGAATTTCCAAGAGTGGTGCGTAAGGTATTATATCATTTTGGTATCCATAAGCCTGAGTAACGGGGCGCATCAGGTAGACGTCATATTCGCGGTTGCTCGACGGATCAGTAGCTCGGCAGCAAATGCAAAGAGGACCGGAAGGAAGATAATAAATCTATGTTATACGGGACGGTCCCGACGTCTCTTTCGAATATATTATAATGTCGTCAAGGCTCTCTAAGCACTTCCGCATTTTCCCCAACCTGCAGTAAATGAGATGCGTTTTACTGCTTGCGAAAGTCGCAAATGTTATCGAATTCATCAAAGGAAAAGCCATAAAAGAAAAGCATCAAGCTCTTCGGCGATCATCGTAAAATTCAGATAGAAGCTTTTCTACACAAGGGAAATTTCGCATTTCGAAAGGGGTACGAATCAGTATTTTAACGACACGCAGTGGGAAAAAAAGTTCCTTTTGTTGTTCAAAATGAAGTACAGTGGAAAAGCCTTAACCGTTTGTGGTGGATTTAAAAAAATAAAGCTGCTTAAATCTTGAAACGAATTGTTAAGCCCAATTGTTTATTAAATTTATTGATTTAGTTATAAATATATAACTGTAACAAAAAATGTTTATTTTGTCAAAGTATTTTAAACTAACTAAATTAGTACGAACAAAAATTAATTATGAAGATATTCTTGTTCAAATTATACACATATATAATAAATAAATTCAAAATTCGCGCGCTTCGCAATAAAAAGAATATATCTTTTTTCAATTTTATTCCTCCTACTTATAATTTTAACAATGATTTTATGAATATTCGTAATAAGCTTGTAGATTTTCTATTTTTTTCTAAATAAAGTTTTTAAAAAATTATTATTTGTTAATTGAAAAATAGTTTAGCAACAATAGAAGCAATTTTCAGAAGAACATTATTATCCGATTTTAACTTTTGTTTAACTTAAAGGAAGTAAAATTTCGCATCAAACTGTCATGGCCAATTTTTGAAGTTTCTTGTTTGTTTATTGTTTATATAATAACAATAATGAAAAAAAATGACTCTTGAAGTATACCGGTTATTGAAAAATGATTTAATTCAATCAAAAATACCTAGAAAACTGAAAACAACTATCTAAAAAATATGTACAATAGCAATTCAAATGTTAAAAAATTATTCAATTTGTTATAAAGAAATAATTTAATGAAAATGGTTTCATGGTGATTGGCGGCGATTCCTCACTTTTTTTGCACTACATTTAAACAATTTATTGACAAAAATATTTTTTTAGTTACATTAATAAAATTGAATCAATAATTTGTTATTTTAAAAGCAATTTTTATAAACCAATATCCATATCAGATATTTTTTATGGAATAAATCATTAATAATTATTTAAACTACATTAATTAACAAATCCACTATTTGGCTATTTCTGGAGGTCCACACTTTATTTTTTCCATTCAATTAACTGCAAATAACTAACTTATAAATTTTAATAACATTTTTATGATAGCAAACAATTTATTATTGTAATCAAGAATTGTTTAAACAAATTTTCATAATTTTATGCATTTATGACTAAAATACCGCTTTTTTCACGGAATTAACAGCCAGTTATTTAGCAATAATTTTTTTCTATGATTCGATTATATTTCGTAACTGTTAAACCAAACTTAATTAACAAATGCATTATTTGGCAATTTTTTAAACAATTTAAGCTTGTTTTTAGTGTGTAATCAACTGTTAAGAACACATTTAATTTTTTTTGATAGTTTGATAACCATCCACTATTTTTATTTTTACTAACAATACCGTAAACAAATTTCTCACGGGTAATGCATTTGTTAACTAAAATTTTGTATCACGTGGAATATAATTAAAATTATTTAGCAATCATTCCTTGCCATGAGTTAATAAGAATTTATTATTTATTACAGAAACTTAATTACTACTTGATTTTATTTCTTGGTTAAAGGAATTCATCTGTTTATTTTAAAAATAATAAATAATTAGTTATTATAAACTTTAATTTTTTTAACAAAATTTTACCATTTGATGTATTTATAAATAAATACTGCACTTTTCGCGAAATTAGTAGCCATTTATTGACCAACTTTTTTGTCTATAAATCGATAATATCTTTTAATTTTTTAACCCAACTTAATTAACAAATGCATTATTTGGCTATATTTCACAATTTAAATTTGTTTTTTTGGTGTAATCAATAATTAATAAAATATTTTTCAACTTCCTTCAATAGTTCGATAAAGATCCACTATTTTATTTTTATTAATAATTTAATCAACGTAGCTGTGCACGGTAAAATACTTTATTTACAAGTACTTTTATTTATATTCCACAAGCAAAAAATTATTGTTCACAAATGCATTAGCCAAGAAAAAGTTGAGTACTAAATTTTTAATAAAAATAAAAATAGTGGATCGTTATCGAACTATCGAAAAAAAATTTTAAAAGTTGTTGTTAACATTTGATTGTACAAAAAACAAGTTTAAATGCTTAAAAATGGGCAAATAATGCCTTTTATTAATTCAGTTTGGTTAAAAAATTATTAAACCTTATCGATTCATAGCAAAAAATCATTGCAAAATAACTGGCTATTAATACCGTGAAAAATAACGATACATTATTTATAAATACATACAATTATAAAAATTTGTTTAAATAATATTTTTTGTAATAATAAATTGCTTACCGTCAACAAATTATTCTTCACATTTTAGAATTTATTTATTTACAGCTTATTACCGCGAAAAAATAAAGTTGGTACATCTAAAAATAGCCTAATAGTGCATTTGTTAATTAAAGCAGTTTTAACAATTATTACCTTTTATTTTTTTGTCCAAATATGATACTTAGGTCTTATTTTCAAATAATATATGATCGATTACATAGAAAAACTCTTTTTATTGCATCAAAAATGCCTGATATGTATATTTGTTTATAAAAATTGCTTTGAAAATAACAAATTATGTATTAATTTTTATTAATTCAACCAAAAAACTCTTTTGGTCCGTAAATTGTTTTAATAGAATGCGAATCTAGACAAATTATTTATTAATTTTTATTAATTCAACCAAAAAACTCTTTTGGTCCGTAAATTGTTTTAATAGAATGCGAATCTAGACAGGAATTACCGCCAATCGCCGAGAAACCATTTTTATTCACTCATTTGTTTATAACAAACTCAATAAATTTGTTAACATTTGCATTGCTGTTCGACATCTTTTTTTAATAGTTTTTTTTCAGTTTTCTAGGTATTTTTGATTGAATGAAAGCATTTTTTTAAACCTGTATACATAAAAAATTTATGGATAAAAAGAGTTTTTTAGTTAAATTATAAAAGTTAATAAATATTTTGTTATTTTAAAAGCAATTTTTATAAACAAATACACATATCAGGTATTTCTGAAGGAATAAATAAAAAATTTCTATGTAATCGATCACATATTACTTTCAAATAAGTCCTAAACATAATATTTGGGCAACACATAAAAATTAATAATTGTTTAAACTACCTTAATTAACAAATGCACTATTTGGCTTTTTCTGGAGTTAAAAACTTGATTTTTTCAATGCAAATAACTGTAAATTACTTACTTCTAAATTTTGAAGAACATTTAGATGACATTAAAAAATGAATTATTGTATATAACAATTGTTTAAACTAATTTTCATCATTTTATGAATTTATAAATAAAATACAGTCTTTTCACGGAATTAACAGCCTGTTACTTACGAATGATTTTTTGCTATGACTCGATAACATTTGATCGTTTTTTAACCTAATTTAATTAACAAATTGCATTACTTTGCTAATCTTTAGCATTTAATCTTGTTTTTTTATATAATCAACTGTTAATAACACATTTTTTAACTTTCTTTAATAGTTCGATAACGGTTCACTCTTTTTTATTTTTATTAGCAATTTAATTAACGGAGCAATACAGGGTATTATGCTATATTTCTAAACAATTTTAATTATATTTTAACAGAAGAAAAAAATTGGTTTGCAAATGCATCAGCAGAGCAAAATTTGTTTCCTAAATTTTTAATAAAAACAAGAATAGTGGATCGTTATCGAACTATAAAAAAAGGTTAAACAATGTTTTATTAACAGTTGATGACACAAAAAAAGAAAGTTTAAATGCTGTAAAATAGCCAAATAATCAATTTTTTAATTATGTTTGATTAAACAATTATCAAACGCTATCGATTCATAGCAAAAAATCATTGCTAAATAAAAAAAAGCTTTATTGAATTCAGAAAATTTGAAATGAGCTCAGAAAAATTCAAGGGAATTCAAGGGAATTCAAGGGAATTCAAAATAATTTGACTAAATGCCAAGGAATTTAAGGTGAGGTTAAAACACTTCAGGATGAATTGAATAAAAACTGGTAAAAAATCAAAAAAATTCACTGAATAAAGCAAGAATTGAGTAAATTTAGCAGGATTAAAGTGAATTAGGAATTCAGAGTGGATACCAAAAATTAATTTGAAATCTCTTTAAATCTTTGAAACCCTTCTAATTTCTGACCAAAAAGTAAACAATGACTACAAAATAATTTAAATTAATTGGAAATAATTTAAAAAATCCGAAAAATTATATTTTTATTTTAGTAAAATTTGAGTGAATTTAGAGGAATTTGAGGGAAATAACAAAGCATGAAAAAATGCATTGAATTAAGTTTCAAAGGTGTTTAGAAAAATTAAATAAAATTCAAAAGAATTTGATATAATTTCCACTAATTTAAGGTAATTTTGAAAGACTTCAATTTTATTTAAACAGATTTTTTTTAAATTTATTAAATTGAGTAGAATTGAGTGAATTTAGAAGAATTTATAAGAATTCAGGATAAAGTATTAAGAATACAGGGTGAATTCCAAATGAATTAAAAAAAATATTTGAAAATATTTTTCAATCTTTGAAACGCTACGAAACTCCTCACTTTTTGTGAATACACTTTTTTAAATGCATTAACAAACTGTTGAAGTAAATAAAAAAAATCTGGGTATCCTTTAACATTTCCTCAAATATTTACAATTCTTTTGATATCTTGCGAAATGCCTTGAAACTTTTTAAAGCCTTTGGAAACTACTGGGAATTTTGTGCAATACCTTCAAATACTTCAAAACCTTTAAAATCCCATTAAATTATTAAAATTATCTTAAAATTTCTTTGTAATCTTTAAAAAAATATAAATATGTCGAATACTTTCAAATCTTCTTAAATCCCTGAAGATTTGTTTAGGCTCTTGAAAATGCCAAGGAATTTGTTAAAAAAAACTTAAAATATTTCCAATCCTTTGACAATTTTATCAGTTGATCCTTTGGATCAATTGAATGACAAATTTTAAAACATCCATTGAATTAAATAAAACTGAGTAAATTTAGAAAAATCAAAGTAAATTTAAAAAATTCAAAATAATTTCGGTGAATTACAAAATTTCATGATGAATTAATGAGAATTCAGGGTAAAACTTTTTTTGCATAATTGTAAATCTCTTCAAATCTTATATATCCTACGAAATTCCTAAAAATCGTTTATAATTTCTCAAAATATTTAAAATCCTTTAAAATATTTTGAAATTGAAATTCTTTCACACTTTTAAGAACTTTTAAAAATTCCTTGGAATTTTTAAAAATACCCTAAAATCTTAGAAATCCATTGAGATACATAGATTTTGAAAAATTCATTTTTTGTAACAAAGCCAAACAATCATTCCGTTTTTTGAATTTGTTTTTTTAAAAAGCATACAATTTATCAAATAATTAATATTATTATTGAAAAGTAAATCGAGAGAAAAAAAAAGAAAAACAAAAAATACAAAATGTCTGTTAATGTTAATTTTTAAAAATTAGACTCTTGGGATACTTCCTAAAGTCATTCTCCTGTTAATAGCAAAGTTTAAAATCATTTAATTAAAAACTGCAAATATGAGCTATTTTTTAATGTTAAATTGACCTCAATTTTGGATTTTTTTCAAAAGTTGAAATTTATCGGTCCACTATTCTCAATAAAGTAATACAGTATATTTTAATCTTTTTAATTAGAGTGAGTAAAAAATTGATTCAGATTAACAAAGATAATAGTTATTTGTAATTCATAATCCTAATTTATTACAAAATTTATTATTATTTTCGATAATATTATTTCTTAAAATTCTAGAAAGTTTAGATTTTCTTTAAAACATTCAACTTCTTGGCTACCGTTCATTTAAAGAGTGATAATAATTATTGCAATTAAACAAACCTAATTGTTAAACAAATAATTATTATTTCTAATCTCAATTGGTGCCTCGTACTTAGAGAAAAGGTGACAAAAATTTGAATATTTGAAAAAAAACTTTCTTGCTTTGTTCAAAGAGAATATTATTAGAAATAATTTAAAATTGTTTAAGCAATTATGCTCATAAAATTTAAATAATTTTTTCCATCCTCACGCTAAAAAATTTAAAACAAGTTGAAAAATTTGTGCATACCCGCGACTTTCTGACCCTATTATAAGAAAAAATTGCAATAAAAATAATTCACTATTTTAAAAAAAATTATTTGAAAATCTAATGATCAATATAAAGTAATTTTCTGTTTATTAGAAACAATTTTTCATAATAAAATCAATAGAATAAAATCAATAAAATCAAATAATAAAATCAATCAATAAAATCATAGCAATTCTGATTTATGGCACACTATTTAAAAAGTAAATTTTTCTCGTATTCTATGGCTAATTTCAAAGCGAAATTTTATGTATAATGGGTAAGTAATGGAAATATAAATTTTGGACTCAAAATCAATCATTAAATTTGGAACAGAAATGTATTAAATTTTTAAGAAAAATAATTATGACATGGAGTAATATGATTTCATTTCGGCTGTTTCTGGTCATCCTGAATTTCGAGACGACGAAATAATTTCTTTCATTTTCTCAATGAAATATTATTTACTAACCTGAATATTATTTTTTAAAGTATTAAAATAATAAAGTCATTTTAAAAATAAATCTGTGAAATAAATTAATTTGATAAAAAAGTGATATTGGTTCTAAAATACTGTTTGAAAAAATAACATTGTTAAAGAATAAAAATGGTTAAAAATGAAATTGTTGCAAAATTAAAATGATTGAAAAAGTTAAATTGTTGGGAAACTAATATTGGAAAATAATTCATTTAAAAATAATTTTTTTTAAATGGAATGGTTTTCGGAATAAGCAAATTTCAGCAAAATACTTGTTTGAAAGAAGAAAATTGCTAAATTATAAAAATTTATGTCAACATTCTGATAAATTTATTATTTATTTCTTAATAATTTTAAATATTGAGAATATTCTAGTTGAAATCTTAATTCGTAAGAAACCGAAGTTTGGCTCTCAATAGCTGAGCTCTAAGTAAGCTGTGCAAGTACTCCGCCCACCAGCCAATAATTCCCTTGGAGTAACAAAAGCACAAGACGGATTGGATTAATTATTATTCTTAAATTCTGAAAAAAATACATAAGACCTTTTCTACCTAAATCCAATGGAAGTAACTGAAGTACTCCGTCCACTAAAACATTTTTCCCTTACAATGTAAAGTTAGCCTGTCTATCGGCATTTAAAGACTTTATAAATTCTAATAATTTTCTTACCTGAAATCAGCAAAAATCTTAAGAGACCTGCGCTCGCTCAATTATTATTTTAAAAATCAGAAAAAATAAGCAAAACTTTTTCCACTATACGGATTCGGTTTCCGGTATAGAATATTCAAATTTTCAAAAATAAATTATATTTTACAACTTCAGTTACACTTTACAAATGTGGAAGTTAGTGTCTCAACGCCTAAGTCCAATAAAAGTAACATGAGTACTACGCCCAGTAAAATCTCGTTCAGTTTCAATACATTGTTTTTTGACAGTTAAAGATTTGATAAATTCTGACAAACTTGTTTACCTAAAATCAGCCGAAATTTTGAGAGCCCTGAGCTCGTTCAATTATTATTTTAAAAATCTGAAAAAATTAGCAAAAATTTTTCCACCATAATTATTAGTTTTCCGGTATAGAATATTCGTATTTTCAAAAATAAAGTATTTTTTACAACTTCAGTTACACTTTACAAATGTGGAAGTTAGTGTCTCAACGCATAAGTCCAATAAAAGTAACATGAGTACTACGCCCAGTAAAATCTCGTTCAGTTTCAATACATAGTTTTTTGACAGTTAAAGATTTTATAAATTCTGATAAACTTGTTTACCTAAAATCAGCCGAAATTTTGAGAGCCCTGAGCTCGTTCAATTAGTATTTTAAAAATCTGAAAAAATAAGCCAAAATTTTTCCACCATAATTATTCGGTTTCCCCAATAGAATATTCAAATTTTCAAAAATATATTATATTTTACAACCTTTAGTTACACTTTACAAATGTGGAAGTTAGTGTCTCAACGCCTAAGTCCAATAAAAGTAACTTTAGTACCACGCCCAGTAAAATCTCCTTCAATTTCTCTACATTGTTTTTGAAAGTTAAAGATTTGAAAAATTCCGATAAATTTGCTTACCTAAAATCAGCCAAAATTTTGAGACCTCTGCCATCGTTAAATTATTATTTTTAAAATCTGAAAAAATAAGAAAAACTTTTTCCACCATAAATATTCGGTTTCCGAGATAGAATATATAAAATTCCAAAAATACGTTAGTTTTAAAACCCTCAGTTACATTTTAAAAAGGTTAAATTCAGTGTTTCAATACCTAAGTCCAAAGAAAATAACATATGTACTACGCCCAGTAAAATTGTTTCAATAACAATACAAAGTTACGAAGCTTGTTTTTTGACAGTTAGTGATTTTATAAACCTGATGGATTTTCCTAACTAAAATGGGCCAACATTTTGAAAGCCTTGCGCTCGCTTAAATATTATTATTTTTCTAAATAAAAAAATTTAAAAGAAAAACCTTTTTCCGCTATATAACTTCAGTTTAGGGAACGGAATGGTCAAATGCGAAAATAAGTTGTTCTGGACTATCGTAAGGTACAACATACGAAGGTGGAAGGTTGTCTATCAATATCTGAATCCAAACTGAATTTTTATGTACTCCGCCCACTAACCAATAATCCCCTTACAGTAGTTTCGACTGTGAAGTTTCAGTTTCAAGAAAAAATGGTCAAAATGGTAAATTATATTATTTTAGAGAACCCTATTAAACATTCCCGAAAGTACGTCACTATTCGGTATTCGTTTCGTAATTTGGAGGATGGATTATGAAAGGAATACCGTACTTCCACATCAGTTTGCGCCACTTTACTCAGATATGCGGAAGCTTAATCCGACAACTTCGATGGAAGTCCCGACCAGTAATTAGTGCGCGGCTGTTTCAATAATTAATACATCTGCTTTAATTGCCTGAAAGTACTGTAAAACAAATTTTCATAGAGAGAGAGGGAGAGAGAGAGAGAGAGGAAGTTTGGAAGCAAATTCTTGGTATAAAATATATCCCTCTCAAATATCATATTTTTCGTTTTTTCCGATAATTGGAAAATAAATGATTAGAACCCAAGCAGAAAATTCAAATATTTGTCCTTGAAAGTTAGCTCTTTTGAATTCATAAGTTTACTATTACATTTCCTGTTTATTAATTATTTCTTCTGATTACAAATAATTTAGTGGAGGAAATAACAGGGCTGCATGAGCCATTTATGTTGGATCTGGAAGCTTAATCAAGAAACTGCAAATAATTCTAAGAGAATCATAAACCGGGTGTTTTTATATCGAGATTTAAGTATATTAAAAATTTCATTAACAATTAATTTTCTTTAGTCAATGATTATGCTGTTTGTCACGCTTTACGGGACACCACTACTTTCTCTGTCCCTCAGCTCCCCACATCACGAAACTGACTATATCGAGAGTTGAGTATATTAAATTTCTCATTTAAAATGTATATTTTTACTTAAAGATTATGCTGTTTGTCACACTTTAACGCCGCTTCACTCTCAGTCCCCGGTTCCCCACATCGCGAAACTGCCAATAATTCTAAGAATATCGTAAAGCTGGGTTTCTTATATTAAGAGTTGAGTGTATTACATTTTTGACTGAAAATTGACTTTTTTGTTTAATGATTATACTGTATGTCACGCTTTAGGGAACACCGCTTCTTTCTCGGACTCACAGCTCCTCGCATCACAAAACGGCCAATAATTCTAAGAGTATCGTAAAATGGGGGTCCTTATATCGAGATTTAAGTGTATTCGATTTTTAATTGTAAATGTATCTTTTTAGTTGAAGATCATGCTGTTTGTCACGCTTTACGGAACACCGCTTCTTTCTCGCACACACAGTTCGACGCATCACTAAACTGCCAATAAGTCTAAGAGTATCGTAGAACGAGGGTTCTTCTATCGAGATTCAAGTGGATTAAATTTTTTACTGAAAATTAGTTTTTTTAGTAAATGATTATGCTGTTGGTCATGCTTTATGGAATACCACTTCTCTTCGGTCCCGCAGCTCGCTGCATCAGACAACTGCCAATTATTCTAAGAGTATCTTAGACCCAGGGTTCTTATATCGGGATTTAAGTGTATTCAATTTTTCATGAAAAATTAATTTTTCAATTCAGTAAATATGCTGTTTGTCTCGCTTTACGGAAAACCACTTCTTTCTCGGTTCTGCAGCTCCCCTCACCTTGAAACTGCTAATAATTCTAAGAGTATCGTATACCGTGCGTTTTTATATCGAATTTTAAGTGTCTCAATTTTTTCTTGAAAATTAATTTTTTTATTTAAAGGTTATGGTGTTTGTCATGCTTTATGGACGTTGCACAGTGGGAAGAAATGCACTTTTTTCGTTCAAAAATGTCCAGAGCCTTCAATTTTTGTCCGATTTTTAATTATTTTTTTCAAATTAAAGTTCATTAAATTCTGAAGAACTTGACGTACTGAACTTTTGTCTCATCTAGTTTCTTATTAATAATTTTTTCACTCAAAGTATGGAAAACCTGAAATTTTTTACATAACAATTTTTTACGCTTTAATAACTGATGAGGTAAATTTTATATAGTCTTAAATGAATGTTGGGGATACATAGAATATAAATAATTTGCTCATTAGTCCATTTATTTGTTATAAACAAATTTTATGAACAAATTAGAAAATAGTCTTATTATTGGTAAAAGAAATTTCTGTTTACTAAAACTGCTTGATACTAATGTAGGAATGATATAGAATAACAAAAATAATTTTAAAGTTTATAATAACCATTGTTATAAACAATTATTATGGCAAAATATTAAAATTTAAGATTTTTTTGTTTTTGCTCTGGAAATGTTTTAAGCTATTGGATGAATGACTGCTAGTCACAAAAATATTAGAAAAGTT
>JAWWLR010000002.1:74716435-74727098 GCA_035041075.1 Acraspis erinacei
TACATATACAACCCCAAAACCATAAATCTCAAGCCCACAAACCATATGCCCACGAACCCATACTGCGCTAAACCCAGGACTTTGCTTAGCGAAAATTTATTTCAATTTTCATATTTATAAATTAAATACTTTTGTTCGTTTAGCCATAGATTTTTTTCCTCCAGACATCTGACTTGAGATTTTTTGAATTTAGAATTATATGCCATTTGCAGAAGATTATCCGAATCTGGTGTAACATTTGTCCAAATAACTCTATTGTTTGTTCATAACTGCACGGAAAAAACTAAACTATAAAAACTGATGAATAATTCTGCAATTTTTGTCTCAACCTTAGTTTTATTTTCACTCATATCATTTGCAATTTTATCATCGCAATCGCTATCGGTGAAAATAATAGCATCATTATAATTACCATCGTGATCACTGTTACAATCCGAATTTTGATGTTTGTATATTTTGGGAATGTGAGCTTGGGGGTGTGTAGATATAAGGTTTGCGGGTGTGTTGATTTGGGGGTGTGTAGGTTTGGGGTGAGTGGGTTTGGCTGTTTCTAGGTTTGGGGCTTGGGGATTTCCGGTTTAAAGGTTTGAGGTTTTTTATGTTTGGGATTTGTGGGTTTGAGGTTTCTGGTTTGCAGTGAGAGGTTGGGAGTTTGGGATTTAAGTGCTTTAGTTTTGTTGTGATAATGTTAAAAAATAACTAGCATTAAGGTTCGCTACTTTAAAACCGCTGAATGCTGCCCGTATTTCATGGTATCAAGTATAAGAAAAATCCTGTTCATAGGTTCTCCAAGTATTCGATATGCCTAAAATCGAAATCTTAAAATATCGAACAATTCGCAGTGATATAAGAAAGCTGACACGATTACGAGCATTAAAAAAAATGATCCCAAATTGTTCAAAATTTGCTACCTCGCAAGGTTCATTTTTACCCACTGTGCGCCTTCAAAACAGAAGTCAACCTATCGACCAAGTTAACTCTTCAAATAAAAGAAAACACTTAAAGTCAATACATATTAGCTGAAAAATAATTGTTGTAAATTAACAAATTTAATTTGTTCTGAAAAAAGATCTACTCTCATCGCTCCCCTGGGAATTGAACCAGAGAACTTCCGATTGCTAGTCGGGTGCTTTCCTATCAAGATTTTAGAGAGATCGAAAGAAGAATCTTTTTTCAGGAACATACCCTTTCTCATGACAGGTTTTTGATTTTATGATTCGATTAATTTAACGGAATCGGTATTATCCGAGATAGTAACCATCAATAAATGTAGAAATCTTTGCACCACCGTAAAAACAGAAGTCAACATATCGATCAGATAACAGAAAATACTTCAAGTCATTACATAAAAGCTGAAAAATAATTTTTTTTTTAATTTACAAATTAAATTTGTGCTGATAAAAGATCTACTCTCATCGCTCCACTGGGAATGGAATCCCAGAACCTCCGTTCTTCGTTCGAGTGCTTTCCCATTAAACTATTAGAGAGATTGAACGAAAAATTTTGGCAATGATTCCCAGTGGAGCCATGAGTGTAGATCTTTTTCCAGAAAAAATTTAATGTTAAAATTTAAAAAAAAACTATTTTTCATGTATGCAGTATAAATAATGTTTTTTTACGTTTAAGTACTTTAAATTTATGAGAATTGCCGTGCTTTAAATTTTCTAACTCGTTAGTTAAGTATCTGCTATTTAAACTGAAATTGTTATGATTTGAATAATTGTTAAACGGAAAATCATGTGTAAGAGAAATTCTACTATCAATATAATTAGTAAATAGTTCTAGGCGTATTACATTTTCTGACCCCCCCCCCCCAGACCCAGGTCGAAAGACACTTCTCCTAATGTGAGCCTGGTGCAGAGTACTGATAAGAACCTTTACATAAGATACAAACCTACCTATTTTTTCAGTTTGTAATTTTAACTGTTGCTAATAACTCAAGAGATATCGTGTATATATAAAAGTGAATATATTAAATCTTTCCCACTCACTGTTATCGAAATATATTTAAAAAAAATGAAAATCCGTATCAGCACTCTGCTCCTTACCATCGAGATTTTTCTTCATTTTGTCGGCAAGTGTACTCAATATAATATAAATCTGAATTTTAATATGGAATATAATATTTATATCCAGAATTGCAAATTTGAAAATATTGAGCTAAAGTATAAGATACGCAATTATTGACGCTTTTAAATTAACATATGTTAGATGTAAAGACGCTTGGATTTCAGATTTTACCAATTTTACAGGGTATACCTTTATAGCTTTAAATTTTTTATTTTTTTATTTCATTTTATTAATAATAAAGTTACATCATTCTACATGAACTTATAAATTAAAAAGTTGAAATTATTTGCCTTCAGAATTGAACAATCTTAAGAAGAGTCGAGGTTTCGCAAATGAACCTTCGTAAAAGATAACATTGAATCAACAACAATATATTTTTCTCAAATCTTTGTTTAAACTTTGAGCGAAATTCTTATATATCAAATTTATTTAGTTAATCCAATTTTTAATCTGTTGAGGCTGAAAATATTTATACATTTCAGGTACTATAATTATCAAATTATGTTTTCCTTCTTCCTTCAAGATTTTATTATTCAGTTTCCATTTATTTTGAATTTGAAATCGTACAGATTTAATAGTTTGAATAATATTTTTTTCTTCAATTTTATATGTCTTTTCTTGAAATTTATTAACGCCCAATCATATTAAATTCTTAAGAGAAATTGAATGGCAATTTGATGAAAAAATTAATCGGAGAAATGTGCCTTTAACAACAAGAAAATCTCTCACAAATTCATTAAAATTTCCCCCAGTAGTTGAATTTCTCATTGAAAAAGTTAAATTTTCAACTAAAATGATGAATCTTCAAATGAAATAGTTACATTTTTAGTTGAAAAAAATTATTTTAAAATAGCAAAAATGAAGTTTCAACCTAAGATAATAATTTTCTACACGAATAGTAAAATTTTCAACAAAACAGTTGATTTTTTACGTACAAAGGTGAATTGATAAACAAATAGTCGAATTTTTAAAAGAAAAGAATTAAACTTTAATCAAAATAACCGAGATGAATTTTCAACAAAATAGTTACATTTTCAACTAAAAAGTGGATAAAAAAAGAATTAAATTTTTAATAAATAATGTTTTAAATAATGTTTTTAACAAAAGGGATGAATCTTAAAATCAAAAAGGGGAATATTTTTCTACCAAATAGTTGAATTTTTAACTAAAAAAGTAAAATTTTCAACCAACAAAAGGAAAACTCAAATTTCCAGTAAAGAATTAAAGTTCTAAGCCAAATGAAAAATGTTCTGTATAACAGTTGAATTTTCAGGAAAAGCATTAATTTTCTAATCAAAAATTAGAATTTTCAACTAAAAAAAAAACTTTTAACCAAAAATATTAATTTTTTGATCCAAGAGGAAAGTTTCAAGAAAGAAATACTTTTCAGTCATAAAAGAAAAAAAAAATCATGTACATTGTTGAAATTTTAAATTAAAAGAAGAATATTCTATAAAGCAGTTCAATTTCCAGCATACACAATCTTCTACAAAAAATACGAATTTTCAAACAAAAAGTTGAATTTTCAACTAAAAAAACGACTTTCTAACAAAATGGTAAAATTTTCAAATAAAAAGTGAACTTTTCAAAAAAGAATTAAATTCCCAACCAAAAATGTAACATAGTTGATATTTTCCCCAAAATTATGAAATTTCTACTAAAAGAGATGAATTTTAAGACCAAAAAGACGAATTTTCCACCATAAAATAAGAATTTTGAGACAAATCGTTGAATTTTCAACTAAAAAGGGTTTTCTTTTTCAACTGTAAAACGAAAAATTAAATTTCAAGAAAAAAAAATTATTTCCCATAAAAAAATGAATTTTAAACAATTGGATTGCCATGGATTGGAGTGGATTATATTTGAATGAATTGGATTAGAATGGATTAAAGTAGGTTCTATTGGATTACATTTGATTCAACTGAAGTGGATTGGAGTGAATTGGATTGAATTGGAATGTTGTGGATTGGAGTAGATTAGAATGAATACGAATGGATTGGAATTAATTGGAGTGGATGGATTGAAATAGATTATAATGGATTGGAGTGGACTGGTCTAGAGTGTGTTGGAATGGAATGGATTATAATGGATCGGATTGTATTAAAATGAATTAAATTGGCATAAAATGGATTGGAATGTATTTGACTATGGTGGATTGGAATTAAGTGGATTAGATTGGAATTGAATATAGTGGATTTAACGGAATTGGATTGGGTTAGAATGGATTATTTTGGAATTAATTGGATTGGAAAGGATTGGAATCGAATGAATTAGATTGTAATTTATTGGAGTTGATTCGATTTGAATGAATTGGATTGGATTAAAGTGGGTTCTATTGGATTGTATATGAGAGTGGTTTGGAATAGATTGGAGTGAATTGAATTGGAATTAATTTGATTTGAGTTGATTAGAATGATTAGGATTGGATTGGAATGGACTGGAGTGGATTTAAATTAAGTGTGTTAGATTGGAATGAATTATAATTGATTGAATTGAATTTTAATGGAGCGGATCATGCTCAAATAAACTGGAGTGTATTTTACTGGAGTAGATTGGAATGAATTTGATTGGAAAGGATTGGAATCGAATGAATTAGATTGTAATTTATTGGAGTTGATTCGATTTGAATAAATTGGACCGGATTAAAGTGGGTTCTATTGGATTGTATATGAGAGTGGTTTGGAATAGATTGGAGTGAATTTAATTGTAATTAATTTGATTTGAGTTGATTAGAATGATTAGGATTTGATTGGAATGGACTGGAGTGGATTTAAATTAAGTGGGTTAGATTGGAATGAATTATAATTGATTGAATTGAATTTTAATGAAGCGGATCATGCTCAAATGAATTGGAGTGTATTTTACTGGAGTGGATTGGAATGAATTTGATTGGAATGGATTGGAGTGTAATGAATTTTATTGGAGTGGTTTGGAATTACTTGGACTGGTGACAACTCCATGTTTTATTCTTACAGAATTAAATTGTTCGGGTAATGAGGAAGTAGGTCCATCAATATGGGCCAAAAAAAGAAAATTGAAAGCGGCACAGATCAAATCAGTTACTGAAGGACAACCACATGTAACAGTAAAATATCGAGATAGGACTCACCACGTTAATGATATTGATTTGTGGCTGGATTCTAAACGAAAAAGAGTGTTGAGAGCTGACTTTATGGGCAATTATGTTCCGCCTGCCAGATATTTTAGAAATAACGAGTTTTTCATACGACTCGTTTTGGTAGGAGAGTGGACAGTTGTGGGATATTTCAGACTGGATTGGCAACTTTTCGGAGTCCGAGCACCGAGATCACATGGTAAATGAATCTCGGACCTGATTTTTGGTTCAATTTTTTTAATTTGAATGATTCAGAAATTTGTATCCGTTCAAGTTCGAACTATCCGACTCCATTTTTTAATCCTTCTCAGTTCGTAAAAAAAATTAAAATGAAATTTTCTGCAAAAAGGTCTACTCACTTCGCTCCACTGGAATGAGAAGATCCTTTATCAGGAAAATTTAATTTCAAAATTTTTTAAAATTTATTTTCAATCTAGTCAGAAATTACCTTAAGTATTTATGTTATTTAAAGAGTTAAATTGATCAATACTTTTTATTTATATTTTCATAGGTTGTAGAATGAGGTCTAGACTGGTCGATAGTATCTACCTCTGATGATAATACAGATTCCTTTAAAACAAAACAAAAATCAATTCTGAACCCATATTTCTATCATTCTAAATTTCAATTCATCTGCTCATTTCTAATAAAACTGAGAATGAATTTGAAGGATTTTGAGAAGGATATAATCGTTCAGCTAGGATATAATAATTAATTACGTGAATACTCATCCGTGAAGAAAACGGTGGTAAAAAAACAACTTTTGATTTTTTGTACTCAATCCTGTCCCACTTGTGTGTTTTCCAAAAACTAAATGTCTTTTTCTGCTTCTTTTGTCTGCCTGAATAATGATTCCAAAATTCAAAATAATATTTTTTTTCAAATTCATCGAAAAAGGGTATTTTTAGAATTTCATTTAAAGTTAATTGTCTTTGATTATTAAGTGAGAAGATTTGAAGTATTTTCTAACTAATATTTGTTTCATCAAATAATTTTTTTTGCTTAAATTCTCAACAGTGATTATTTTTTAGCATTAATGACACAAGTCATGAATCTTTAGAGTGACATATTTTTAACATTATATTTATGAAATTATTAATGACGCAGTTAATGAAAACGTAGAGTATTATTTTTTTGTAAGGGACTGTTTTCAATTATTTAAACCATAATTATTTATTCATTCGCGCCTTTTTTATAAAAGGCGGTGAAGAATATTCTAGTTTGTTTAAATATATTATAATGTGTTGATCGTTATGTTGAGTTATTGTTTCAAAACATTTTGTTGAGATAAAAAAATCTGATTGATAAGCAATCTAGTTTAAGAAATTCGAAAGTTCCCCAATTTTATTTTTCTTTGTTAATAAAAGAAATGTGTGCTTTTTATTTTTAAGTAGTTTCAAACAATCCAATTTAAAATTCAAATTCAAAATTTTCAAAATTCAAACGATCTGTAACGAAAAATATTAAAATAATAATTTATTAACTGCATAATTAAGTTTATAGAATAATAAATTTTCAGGATTTATAGACGAGAAAATGTTTAAAACAGCTAAAAATAGATTTATTAAATGATTGCTAAATATTTTTAATATATATGTTTTTCTCAGCATTCTCAAACAGTTCCAATAATTCTAGTAAATACTACATTTTAGCGATTCGTTGAGAAAAAAAATCATTCAAATGGAACTTGTTTAAATAATTGAAAAATGTTTTATCTTTTAAATTCATCAAATATATCAGTTGTATCCAAAATAATATTTTTTCAGTTTAATTGAAAACAAATTTTTTTAACAAATAATAATCTTTGCAATAATTGAAGGTTATTTTAAAAATAGGGGAAACTCTAGGCTCATTATTTACTGTAGGGTGGTTTTAGGGCAGGCAAAAAAGAGTTAGTGATAGAATTAAAAATTTAATATTTTTTAAGAAATACGGAACTTGTTTTTGTTGCATAAAAAAATTATCTGCGATTTTTCTGCGATTCATCTGCGATGAACTTGTCAAATTTGAATTTTTTCATGTTGAATAAAAAAGATGCCCTTATTTTGTTTTTATGAAAAAGAAAACTTTTTCGTAGTGTATCAAGCTTAAATAAATACTACATTTATAAAAAATTTTAAAATTATAAAATCACGAAAAAACGGTTTTTTTAAGAATAATCCTATCTTAAGAAATTACAGATTGGACATAATTATCCATTTTCAAGGAACTGGTGGAAACTTTTGTTTAGTTTTTTTTTAATTTTTATATTACTGTATACTAGCGAAAACTTTATAGATGAAAAATTTTCTGTAAGTTTAAAAACAATATATATATTTTTTTAATTCCATTTTTAAATTCTGGTAACAAGAGTTTCGAGAAATTTTAACATTTTCCATTCGCCCTTTTTCTAATCATGAGCTTGGAAAAATTTAAAATTCGATCATTTTCTATCGGGAATTTAAAAAAATGCCTATTATTGTGAACTGTCAGAAAATTTCTATTTCGTGAGTATTTCATTGTTCGGAATTTTACTTTAGAATATTTAACAATCGGGCAAAAAAATAAATCTAAATCCAAAAAATTTCATTAAGAATAAGGAAGATTCATTATTTTTTTGATCCAAGAAATTGTTTTAGAAATATTTTTCTGCATAAATTTGTATGAGTCGAAAGTTAAATCTTCCGATTATTTTATGTCATAGGAAACATTTAATTAAAAATGAGTGATTATTAAAATGTGTCTCCTTGAATTTTGTATCTTAACTAGTTCCAGAATAAAATCTTTTAACTTTTATTGCTTCAATTTATAGATTCTTTTATTTTGTATAAGGTGACGAAACAGATGAAATATTAATCCTTCGTTAAATTAACGTCTGGGAATATATTAATTACATAAATAAAGACAAACCTCTCTTCAGACTAAAAATAAAAATTGCATTATTTTAAAAATCTTAAAGAAAAATACATAAAGTTATAATATTAGTAGCTCACTCAAATTACATTACCAAATTGCAGTCTATTGAGAATTAATATTAAAGGTTTCCCTTCATTAAGGATCTATATATGCTAATTAGGGCGGAGTAAAAATGATTAAATTAGTCGAATAGTTTGAGGGGAGCGAAAAATATTTGTGGGTTGGCACCTAAACAAGTAAAATAAAAATTAAGTTTGAAATCGTTTAATATTTTCTGTTCCCTCTTTTGTTTTGAAAATTCAAATTTTGGAAATTTCCAAAAAAATTTCCTGTTACTTCGAAAATTATGGCAATAATTTTTTATGTAAAGTTTTTGCTAGTGAATAATAATAAGAAAATTTAAATTAATAAAAAATTTCCTCAATGCACAATTTTTCGAAAATGGCCAAAAAACTTTGTTTTTTGGATTGAGTGCTACGTACACGTTTTTGAAAAACTTGAGTATGTCGAAACTTAAATTTCATCAGCTTCAATTAAGGAACGTACAGTAATTTTTTTTCTTGGAGTGATATTTCCAGCGTTCAAAAATGGTCAATTTTACGTTTTTTTTAACGATTTTGACAACTTGATTAGAACAAGCTTTCAGAAAAAAATGATGGTGCTAGTACGGCCATTTTAGAACTCTGGAAATATAAATAAATTTTTTTCGAAAAAAACAAAATTACTGTATGTTTCATTCATTGAAGCTGAAGAAATTTCAGGTGCAACATATTCAACTTTTAAAAAAATGTGTGAATAGGTCTCAATCCAAAAAATCATGTTTTTGGATGTTTTCAAAAAATTTCAAATTGAGCAGCAGTTTTTTTTCAATTTAAACTTTTTTATTATTATTCACTAGAAAAAACTTTACATCAACAAAATTTGACATAATTTTCGAAATCATAGGGAAATTGTTTGGAATTTTCAAATAAAAATAGGGAATATTAACATTAAGGGAATATTAAACAATAAAAAAATTTTTTTTTACTATTTTCGGATGCCAACCTACAAATATTTTTCGCGTGGCTAAAATTATCAGACTAATTTGATCATTTTCGCTCCGCCGTAGTGCTCATTGAATTCTAATCATGTTGAGATTTATAGAAAGATGACAAAAAAATTTTATTAAAAAAATACCATTCAGAATCTTTAAAAAATGTAGAAACTATAATTTCTAGACAAAGTAAAATTTATAGGTTAAGAGCTCTTAAAATTTAAATTTGATATACATAATAGTAAGTTACCTGAGAGGAAACAGATGAAAACTAGAGTATGGAACAATGAGTCCGTTTTCGAAAAAAAATTTTATAACAATTTCTTTAAACAATCAAGATTAAAATTCTTTCTTCTCATTCTTCTCATTCAGATGATATTAAATTCGGAGTTATTTAACTACTTTTTCATTTGAAAAAAATTTAGCAAAAATGTTAAAAAATTATTACATACAATTTGTTTGAAGATGGAGTTATAACCTTTCTCCGTAGAATTGTTAATTTAAACAATTAACATGTAATCAGTTAGATAAATCAACAATCGAAGAATTTAAGATGAAAATGATAAATAATTTCAGACATCAGTTTTTCATTACATTTATCTTAAATTTGTGACTAAATTCTTCTATTGCTGATTTATCTAAATCATTACATGATAATTGTTAAAATTAAATTTTATATAGGAAAAGGACACAACAAATTTGTTATAAATTTTGAAAAAAAAACTTGAATTGATATTTGAAGTTATATTTTGGCTATTGTTCGGCTTAAATTATGTACTATACAATTAAAATTATTCTTAAAACAACTTATAAATGTTCATAATTCTTAATCCGTTATTTAATTGTTTATATTATATTGCGAAATTAACTTTTAATACACCTTCAATAAAATTGTATGTTATAATCTATAAATTTTTGATAAATTTGTTTCTAATTAAAACATGTTAGTAAAATTCCGCATTTAATATAATCTGGAAATTGTCTGTACGTCCCTGTTCTAAGACATTGTACAAAATCCATTAGAGAATTTGGCATTGCTCTTATTGTAATCAAGAATAAATCTGTAGCTTCAGGAATAGATTTCCAGCTCCATAACAAGAATTTGAATCATTATTATTTTTAAAACATTTTATAAGAAAATTTTTTCAAAAATGGGCTTATTGTTCCATATTCTGAT
Source organism: Acraspis erinacei (assembly GCA_035041075.1). Classification (NCBI taxonomy): domain Eukaryota; kingdom Metazoa; phylum Arthropoda; class Insecta; order Hymenoptera; family Cynipidae; genus Acraspis; species Acraspis erinacei. Next base: position 74,726,726 of record JAWWLR010000002.1, read on the forward strand.
TTTCATCTTTTTCCTCTCAGGTGGTTTACTATTACGTATATCAAATTTAATTTTTGAGAACTCTTAACCTAGAAATTTTACGTTGTCTCAAAATTATAGTTCCTACATTTTTTTACAGATTTTGAAAGATATTTTTGAAATAAAATTTCTTTTTAAAACTTTTTATAAATCTCAAGATGATTCCAAATCAATGAGCGCATATAGATTTATAACAGAAAAAATTTTAGTTAAATTTTGTTGCGTGTAAAATTTCCGGCGGTTAAAGATTACATGCTATTCGGCGAAAGTTTATCCTCAGGTGGAATAAAAACTGTCGTCTGCTGTCCTTAGCAGTAGTGTTAGAACGGCAGCATATAAGCAAAATCGAGCTATA
>JAWWLR010000002.1:74727198-74739939 GCA_035041075.1 Acraspis erinacei
AAGGCTGTTAAGCCAACACCGACGCTCGCCTCCAACGGGAAAGCAATGGTAGCTATAGCTTACATTCGGAACCGATTTATAATGATGTCGCGAGTTCCATTTCCTTGCGTTTTGAAAATATATCTTACGTTTTAGACATCGGACAGGGTCAAATTGACCCGCAATGACATTTTAGGGTTAATATTTCCAGATTTCTCAGTGAGTAGCTGCTCTGATCGAATACTCTACTCCCGAAGATTGAAACTTCTTGCAAGTTTGTTCATTTCATTCCGGGTGAGACAAGACCATACATTCCTAAAGACACCTCCATAAGTTGTATTGCTTAGGACATAAACTAGCAAGATTTACTCCCTTTTCATTGATCCGGTCGATCGGAGTTCATATGGTCTATTTTCACAGATTTTAAAGTCGTTTCAAGTCCGCTGTACCTCTATCCAGTTGGGATGTAATGCAGCTTCGCATGGTAGTCGTTGCACGGATTATATCGAGGACCGTACTTTTAGTTTGCGATTCGAGAATGCGGCGGGATTTCCATGGCATGCGGCTTGCGTGATTTACATGAAACGCATGATTTATTTATGTCCCTCCACCCGGCAAACAAGTAGAATTTTATAGCAGCGAACTTTACGACCAGCTCCAACTTCCGCTGAAGCACTCGTCGAACTTTATTAAGGATATACTCCGCCCCTGACGATTCTGTCGCATTGAATTTTACACGGTTATATATTCTGTTACGTTCATTTCTTTTCAACGAGCGTGAACTTCTATCGGGTAAAGTTCGCAATACCGATCGGATGGGGCGCTCCTAATGCTCGGGTCGAAGAAGGAGGGAACTAGACCGAGAAAATAAGCTTGTAAATAATAGGAATGGGAAAAGTATCGATAAATATCGATACGCCGAGGTATCGAAAAGTATCGAAACATTTTTCTCTTAACGATATTTATAGATATTTTTCTCGTCTGCTGCCTCATCAACGTTGAGTCTTTTTCTGCAAGTGGCAACTCAAGCAAGCGATATAACGACAGAGCCTGACAGGGCAATGAGCGGGATTTGAGGCATGCGCAACTATTGCGCAGTTGTTTCATTTTTAACTTTCAGTTATTCAGTATTCACTGAGTATTTACTGAGTTTGTACTTTGTACCTTACTAACTTTGTTATGTCGTTTCAGTTTCGTTACGGATTCTTTGAAAGAAGATGAATCCGTATTTGTATAAAATAATGCAATAATCCAAGTAAAAATTCAAGGTTTCTAAATGAGATTAAAATTAAATTCAAACACCCCTTTTAACGTCCAATAATGAAGCTAATTTGAAGAATGCCTGAAAATACATTCAAGAATTTAACCACCAAATTTGGACAACGACCACAAAATGTTCCCATCGTAATCCGAAGAAAAAAACACCTTTTCTTCCTCTCCTTTCCCCCTAAAAGAAGAAAAGAAGAACAAAATTCGGTTTTCATTTGAAAAAATAAAAAAGAGGAAAGAAAAATGAGAAGGCAACCAACCAAATCCCCTTCCTTCTCTTTTTTTATTTCTTTCGTCTTCTTTTTCTTCCATATCATTAATGAACTACAATCAAGAAAACAATCACCAACATTTCGGCGCTCATACAGCACCCTTATCAAGGCAAACAAAAATTATAAAAAAATTAAAATAAAATAAAAATAAAGTAAAATAAAATGAAAAAATAAAATAAAAATAAAGTGAAAAAATACTCCAAGTGTTACAATAAACAATATTTTGTGTGACATAGAAAATACTAAGAACTAAATCTTTAATCGCCTTTTAATTATACTTGTAATTTAAATAAATTTATTTTATTTCCATACTATTGTTTATATTGTTTTTCATTGCAAAAAATATTTAATAAACTAATAGGTTTGTTTTAATTGAAATAAGGTATACCAAAATTCGTTGGCAACAATTGTTGTTTGTTTATTTTTGTAGCTTGCGGTATGCAATTTAATCTTCGAAAATAATTTCCGACAAATGTCAAGCGCAACAGTCAAACAGCCGTTGAAACCAACGATTTATTGAGGACGATGTCGGAAATTATTTTTGAATATTAAATTGCATACCACACGCTACCAAAATAAACATTAACAATTGTTGTCAACAAATTTTGGTGTGCTTTATTTCAGTTAAAAAAAACAACTTTAAAAAACCCTTAGTTGTATTTCTAAGCTGCTTGTGTCTATCATTATTTTTATTTTTATTAAATTTGCCAAGCTGCGAATTCTTTTGAGGTTAGGATGGTGGAGGGAGGAGGAAGTTATAGATAAATATCGATAATATCGATATCTTTTTAGAAAGTATCGATATCTGTCGATAAATTATTTTACAGATATTTACAGTACTTTTGGCTAAAAATCGTCTATTTAGTTGAAAATTAAATTATTGTTTACTATCCTTATTTTGGGGTTAAAAAGTGAACTGGAATCTTCTTTGGATAAAAATGTAACTATTTTCTTTTAAGTGTTATTGTAATTCATGTTGTTTAAATTAAGTTGCTTAAAAAAGTCAGGCTTTTTGTTTAAATTTTAAATTTTTGGTTGGCCAATTAACTCTTTTGTTAAAAATACATACTTTTTAGCTGAAAATCCTATTGTTTTGTTCAAAATTTAACTAATTCATAGTAAATTTACTTTTGGCTAAAAATTCATTTCTTTGTGTTGAAAACGACTGCATTTTTTCTGGACGAAAGTTCAACTTTAAAAAAATGTGTCATTTTTTATTAAAAATTCATTTGTTTTAGTATAAAGTTCATCTTTTTCGATAAAATTAAAAATACAAATATTTGATCGATAATTAAACTATTTTCTTATATTTTCATCATTTTTGGTACAAAAAACTCTTCTTTTGGGACTGAAAAGTCATTTTTTAATAAATTTATTTTTTGTTAAAAAATGGATATTTTTATCTTGATAAGTCATTGCAATCTTTTTTTTAATAAAAGTTCAAATATATTTTTGAAATTTTTTTGTTTTATAAAAATTCATCGGGTTCAAAAGAAATTTTATTCTTTTTTGGATATAAATGCAACTATTTAGTAGAGAATTGAACAGTTTTGTTAAAAAGTCCTCTCTTGTTTAAAATTAATATTTTTGGATTGAAAATTAAATTTTTTCGTGGAAACTTATTTCTTGTTTAAAAATTCATATTTTAATCGTGCAAAGTCAATTGAAATCTTTTTTAACAGAAAAGTCAACTCATTTTTAAATGAAAATGCATATTTTTAGTTAAAAATTCTTCTTTTTCGTTTGTGTATTCAAGTATTTTTTCAAGGGTTTGGCTGATTCACTTTGCTTAGAAATAATTTTTTGTTTTTAAAGATTTATATTTTTATTTGAAAAATCATATTTTTGGTTGAAAGTTTAACTGTTTTGTGAAACACTAATCTTTGTTAATTGATAATTTAATACTTGGGTAAAAGTGAACCTAAACTATTAAAAAATTAATTCTTGTTTGAATATTTTTGTCTTTAGTTGAAAATTTAACTGCTTATTCGAAAAGCCTTTTTTTGGCTGAAAAAAATAAATTTTTTAACAGACAATGTAAATATCTTTTTTAAGATTTAAAAATGATCCCTTTTTCGTAAGAAACAAAATTTTTCTAGGTTTTGAAAAGCGTCTTTTAACTTACAAGTTCAACAGTTTAGATAAACTATTATTTATTTCATGAGTGAAAAATCCTCATTATTTCAAAATTTTTTCTTTGGGTTTACAATTTTTTTAAATTATAAATTTCATCTTTCTGAATTGAAATATAAAATTTTGTTCAAAATTTAATTAGTTTCTGGAAAATTGTAGTAGTTTGTTAAAAACTCATCTTTTATTGTAGAAAATGCATTTTTTGTTTAAAATAAATTAATAAATTTGAAAAATTTAAATTTGTATCCGAAGTACTGTTTTATTCCGTTTACAAAAGATTCTATGATAAAAATATTACAAGATGAAGGTGATCCCTTTTTTAAATATTCATGATCAAGGACAGACCTCGTATTATTGTTGAATTATATTCCAATTGAAAATAGTTTATAAATTAATGTTCAGTTTTTAATACTTGAAGTACAGATCCGTTTAAAAAATTATTTATTTATATTAACAGTAGATAAAATAAAACTGCTTTATATCAGAAATTTTTGGGCAGATTTTTTATTTGGAAAATTTCTAAACTTTTCGGTCAAGAAATATATTCACTGCCATTTCCCGGTTTATCCCGGGTTCAGAAAATTTTCGGCAATTTTTCGGTTTCCCCGGTTGCCCAGTAATGCGGCCAACCTGAATAGTTTCGATTATTAATTATGTGAGTTTCTACTTAATATTTCTACTTTCTTCTTCATTAATGAAAGGTGCCGTGAGGCAGTGTGGGAGAAACGTGTTGCAACTCTTATGTGAACGAAATACACTCGAATTGCAAAGATACGAGCTCCAAAGATACAAGTGATCCTTAAATACGAGTGTACCGACTCCAAAGAAGCGAGCGGAAATTTCCCCCTCTACTCCTGCTCTATTTGAGAGTCAGGTGTCCGCTGCTTTGGATTCTAAGAGCACGCAGAACCCTTTTTATGGTCGTATGTTTGGAGTTAACGATTCCCAAACTTCTCGTTTTTTTGGAGTTTGTAATTTCAACAAAAAAGTTCAATATTTAACTCTAAAGATAAATTTTTAAGGAAGTAGCTCAACTTTAAATGTTTGCGTCATAACAAATTTGTCATAAAAAATTTGTAGGTCTTTTTCGGACAAATAATTTTTGTTAAATCATTTTTTTCGTATCCTCTGTCGTTTCTCCACCAATTTTTATTTTTTTATTTTCAATGTTATTTTTCACGAATAAAACAAAAAGTACGCGTCCTATCAAGAAGTGATTATTAACGAATTTATAGATCTTTGTTTCTATCACAATTTTTGTTAATTCATCTTTTTTTCGCATCCTGGACAGTTTTAAGATAAAATTGAATTTTTCAGTTTTCATTATTGTTTGTTTGATCAAAATTTGAATTTTCGATTTTTCAAGAAAATGCACAAAGTTTTTATGATATTCTTGAAGGGCTATCAAAAAGCAATGTTTTTCTTGTCTTGAATTTTTTTCAAATCGTTTTCAAAATCCCTTTTTTAATTTTTATCGAAAATGGCTGGTTAACGAACTAATCCTTTCTTTTAGAACCTAAAAAAATTGTGGTAAAGATCGACTTGATCCGTTCATTTTTTCGAGAGTGGAAATCCGTTCAAGAACTGTGGTGTCAAATTTCCGACAATTCCAATACTTTCTCAGTCATAAATGATGAGAATGTAAAAAAAAGAATTTTTGAACAAGAATATAATTTTTTTCAAGAAATAAAGAAATAAAGAGTTTTTAACAAAATTAAAGAGTTCTCAAACAAAAAGTCGCATTTTCAATAAAAAATATTAATTTTTAATTTTGATATAAAATTAGTCAAAATGATGGCAGAAAAGTTACTTTCTATAAGTTGATGGTAACTTCCTTATTGGTAACGAGTTACTCTCCAACACTTAAATTGCATTATGCAAAACTCACTGCACGCCCGAGCAGCTTCTTGTAGTATTAATTTTCTCCAGTACTGTGAGGCAAAATGATAGTTTGATAATTAGTTTAATACTCATAAGTGATTCCCAGGAACGTCGAACAGTTACCTAATTGTGTCCAGGGGCAAGTCTGGCAAAGTTGTTCGCAAACGTTCACTTCATGGAAGGATGCAGTGTTTAGTACTGAATCGAGTAACACAAAAGCAGTTGGTCTGGGAATGGAAGTGATATATTGGGTTTACTCTATATAAGGTTAAAATAGATTGGAATTAATTAAAAACATAAACATAAAATTTTCCTATTAATCGCATTTCGTTCCTTCAAAACAAAAAAAAAAACAGAAAAATACTTTGCTGAGTTCCACATTGGAGGGTCAACTATAGGACAGCTCTTGAATATGGATAAAGCGACTATCTCTGGAAGGTTAAAACAAGAGGTCCAAATGGACAATCTCAGAGAGTTGACTCGATCATCTTGAACCGTCGGCTCGGTTATCTCAAGCTCGCTGACCCGATCAACGTAAAGTGTCGATTTGGAAATCTGGGATGGTCGATCTGATTTTCTCAAACATTCGACTCGATCGTATCGTATGGTCCCTTCGATTATCTCAGACAGTCGACGTGGTCATTTCGGATGGTCGATTCGATCATTTTAGCGGGTCGACTTGATTTTCCTGCAGTGTCAAGGAATGAAAAAAAAATACAAGGAATGAAAATTCCAGTATCGCAGAGGGTCGATTCGAAAATCTGAGATGGTGAAAAGGACTATTTATGAAAGCCAAATATATATTTTCGCACTGTGCAATTAGTATAACTTCATACGAATTCAGATATAGAGTATAAAATATTAAACACGGTATTCAAAAACAGAAAATAAATTATAAATAACAATAAAAAATAATTCTTATTAAAAAAATTAGAAATTAATTATGAATGGGTTAAGATTCGATAAATAATATAGATATAAATGCATAGGCTTTTTATTAAATAGAACTTATTATATAGAACTTATATGATATTCAACCTTAACCTAAAAAATAATAATAAATTAGCAAAAGCAGTCATTAAATAATTTTGTTATTTAAAGAAAATTAAAATTGTTAAGGTAGAAAGTCACATGTTTTAAAAAACTGTGGATTTTGAAGTCAGAAAAGATGAATCTTGAATAAAACAGATTACCTGATACAACTCCATTAAATCTTGTTTTGTTTCGATGCAAAAAAATTCAACTCTATCTACTTGAAAATTACCCGCAAGAAAAATGTACTTCTGTTCTTTCTTTTCTAAATTTTTTTATCCAAAAAGGCTAATAAATTCTCTACTTAAAAAATCCCTACAAAAAAAAAAACAATTTTCAACCAAAAATATGAATTTTCGACGAAGCGGATTAAATATTTTATAGAAAATTTCAACTTATTGAATGCACAGGATAAAGTTTCAACCAAAGATGGAATAATTAAATTTTTGGAATGAAAAATAATAATTTTAACAATAATAATAAATTGTGAACAAGGTTGATAAATATTTAACCAAAAAAATGAATTATCTTCCTAGACGACAAATGTTCTACCAAAAAAGACGAATTTTAAACAAAATACAAAATCTGTTAGAAAATTATTTAATTTTAAATCCAAACAGACAAATGATCTACGAACAAATTTAATTTGTTACACAGAAAATACGACAGCTTAACTAAACAGTTTACTTCTCAAACCAAGAAGGTAATTTTCTGCAAAACAGTAGAATTTTCACCTTAAAAATTAATTTCAAATGAAATGCTTAAAGTCTCAACAAAAAATTTGAACTTTCAACTAAAAAATATCAATTTTCATCAAAAAGAATTTTCATCAAAAAGAATTTTCATCAAAGTAGTTAAATTTTCTACGAAGAATATTCACGTTCTATAACAAATACGATTTTCAAACTTATCTAATATACATTATAAAGTGTTAACCAAAAATGGAATAGTTAAATTTTAAGACAGAACAAATTTTAACAATAAAAACCAATTATCAGCAAAGTTATCCAATTTCTAACCGAAAAGATAAAATCTCGACCAAAAAAGACGAATTTTCAAAAATTATATGAAGTTTCTGCGAAATTATTTAATTTTAAAGCCAAAAACAGAAATTAAATACAAAAAAATTAGAATTTTCAATTCAAAAATATGAATGTTAAGCTAAGAAGTTTACTTTTCAAAGCAAAAAGACGAATTTTCTAGAAAGCTGTAGAATTTTGATGAGAAAGTTTATTTTGAATAAAATACTTGAATTTTCAATAACAAATTTTAACTTTCAACTACGAATTAAATTTTTTAACCAAATAGTTTAATTTTCACATGAAATAGATCAATTTTTTTTTACCAAAAACTGAAAAGTTTAACGGTCATTGTAAAAGATATAATTTCAACCTAGCACGTCTAATGTGCGTTAAAATTATATCATAGTTAAAAAAACAGCTATTTTTTGAAATAGAAAAAAATATTTAAATATGCATTGTTTCAAAAAATCAATTTCCAATATTATAAAAAAAATGTACCTTTTTTAAAAATATATCGTTGTAATAGTTATTAATTACAAAAGCTTTCCAAAAGACTATAATAAAATTCCAATCAGATCATCCTAGAAGAAGTTACACTAAAGTGAAAGTGAAGAAACGCGTGAAAAAGTCAAAACTTCCGGCCCCTAGATATATTGAAAACCGGTCATATTTGCCTTTTAAAACAAACTGCTGAATGTCAAAGACAAAAAGATGAATTTCTTAAATAAAGAAGTCGAATTTTTGAAACGAAAATATAAAATTTTAACATAACGTTAATTTTCAACAAAATAGTTAAATTTCAAGATGGCAAATTAAATTTATACTAAAAAAAAGTAAGATTCGAAAAAAGTTCGTTTTTTAACAGAAAATATAAATTTTCTATTAAAATGATGAATCTTCTACCAAAAAAAAAAAATTAATTTATGATAGTTCTACTTTAAACGAAGAATCTTAAAAATAATTATTCGATCATGATTAATTACTTCTAAATATATTTATCGTAGCTTGACTGCGGTTCCGGCTCTCAATTAATTTGATAGAAGCATGAGTGCAATGACCCTAGCCCTGCCATGTGTCCTTTCACGATTCTCGAGAGTGGAAGGATGTCAGGACTGAAAAATAAAGATTTAATTTCAAATTAGTACGTACAATTCAAGTTTAACCTAAATCGATTAATGGAATTCGATTAATGGATTAGCAGAAGGTCGAAATGATTGAAAGCGAGATGTTCGTATTGACCATCTCGAAAGGAATACCTTAGTTATCCCTAATAGTGAGCCTGATTTTCTTATCAAAAGTCGGAATGGCCATAAAATGAGAGTATTTTGAACTATGTAAACACAAAATTGGAAGGACCTTTCGACCATGTAGAAAGACTGTCTGGCTCTCAAAATTTTGACCCTCTAACTTTGACCATCCATTTTTCCCGTGGGATATCTGGACACCTGTTCAAGTGAAAAATTAAAAAAAAAAGTAAAGCCATTTCTCAGAAAACTTATGCCTGTAAAAAAAACAATTTTCTGCCAGAGCCAAAAATTTTTTTAATATATAGTATATAACGCGAGCATTTATGGAATTCAGGGAATTCTTGAAATTTAAGGAATTACTTGAATTCACAGAATTCGTGGAATTCAAATAACGCCCGGAATTCAGGGATTTCCTAAAATTAGAGGAATTCATGGAATTCACGGAATTCCGAAAATTGGAGGAATTCACGGTATGCACGAAATACAAGGAAGTGACGAGATTCGAAGAATTTATGGAATTTAAGGAATTCAAAGAATTTACGGAATTCACAGAATTCAATGATTTTACGAAATTCACGGAATTCTTGCAATTTACAGAATTCAAGGAATCCAAAAAATTCACGGAATTCAAGGAATTTGCGGAATTCAACAAATTTACGGAGTTCAAAGAATTCGCGGAATTCAAGGGATTCATGAAATTCATGGAATTCATCGATTTCACAGAATTGATGGAACTCGAGAATTCATGTAATTCACGGAAATGATGGAATTCACTGACTTCATTGAATTTACAGAATTTCTGGAATACACGGAATTCATGGAAATCACGAAATTAATGGATTTCGCGGAATTCATTGTATTAACGGAATTGAAATAATTCGTAGAATTCAAGAATTTGTGGCATTGGCCAAATCCAAGGAAATCGTCGAATTCATGGAATTCACGAAATTCAAGGAATTCATCAAATTCAATGAGTTAACGAAATTCAATGAAATCACGGAATTCACGGAAAGTATGGAAGTCATGGATTGAGATGGATACCTTTAAATCCATAAATTCCCTAAATTTCTTCAATTCCGTGAATTTCTTGAATTCTTTGAATTCTTGCCATTCCATGCATTCCGTGATTTCCGAAAATTCCAAAAATTCCTTGAATCCCCCTTAGTTCGTGAATTTCATGAATCCTATGAATTTCGCGGATTCCTTTAATTCCATGATTTTCCTGAATTCCTGGAATTCTATGAATTCTTTGCATTCCATAAATTCCGTGAATTCTATAAATTTCGCGAATTTCTTGAATTCCATGAATCTTTGGAATTCCGTGAATTCTGAGCATTTCATGAATTCCGCGAATTTAAGAAATTTGGTGAATTCCGGGAAGTTGAATTCGATGAATTCCGTGAATTTTTCGAGTGTCACTAATTCCGTGATTTCCTAGTGCATCTTAGCTTGCATTTCAGAAGTCTGGTAAAATTTTTGTAGAATTCGAAATATTTTAAGCAGTGCAATTTTATAAATAATAATATTTTTAGAAAATAAGTTTGCTTTTGAAGAACATTATAAGTGATAAAAAATTTAGTTTTTACGTGAAAAAGGACTTCAAAAATTATTATTAGCTGCACTGGAATATTTTAATTTTTAAATCAAAAGGATAGATTTTCAACTAAAACAATCAATCTTCAACTAAAATAGTTAGATTTTCAACAAAATTAATAAATTTAAAGATAACAAAAAAAATGTACAACCAAATATAAATCTTTAACTGAAACTATGGAATATTTAATTGCAATAAAAATAAATAATTATTTTGTAACTGCAATAGTTGACTTTTAAACCAAATAGAGATGAATTTTCAACCAAGAAGAATAGTTTCTACCGAAAGGACCAATTTTCAACTAAAAACTACAATTTTTCATCCAAAAATTGAATAATTAAATTCTTTCTAAGAAAATTAAGATTCAAACAAAGAGATTATTTTTTATCCGAAACGAAGTAATATTCAATTGGAATAATAGTTCCATTTTCAGTTTTAAAAAGAGAATAATAATTCAACCCCAAAAAGAAACAAATTTTCAACAGCATAGTTTCATTTTCGTAAAAAAATTCCTTTTCATCGAAAGAAAAGACAAGTTTTCTATCACAATAGCTCACAGTTAAAAAAAATTTTTAAGTAAAGTGATGAATCTTCAAAATAACAAAAAAATTTAATTTTCCTTAAAATAGTTTAACTTTTAGCATAAAAGATGAATTTTGAACTAAAATGATGAATCTGGAACTGCAATAGTTGAATTTTAATTCAAAAAGATAATTTTTCAAATAAAACAATGCATCTTTAAATTAAATATAAACATATAAATAAATATAAATATATAGTATATAAATATAGTATTTTCAACCAAAACACAAATAATTTAATTTCAAGTTTACAAAGTTAACGTGCAACCAAAAATGAACTTTCAACTTAAACTGTGGAATATTTAATTCGAATAAAAGTAAATAAATTTCATACCAAAAATATATCTTTAGAAAAATGGTTAGCTTTTCAAAAAAAACTGATGAATATCCACATAAATTGTAAATGTTTGACTGGAATAGTTGAATTTTAAAACAAAAAGATGAATTTTCTACTAAAATCTTGAATCTGGAACTAGAATAATTAAATTTTTGACTAGTGAGATGAATTTTTAACCAAGAAGATTCATGTATTCAAAAAAATATTAATTTTCAACTAAAAAAGATCATTTTTCATCCAAAAATTAAATAATTAAATTCCTAGTCCAAAAATAAAAATTCAGGCAAAGAGATGAGTTTTTATTTGAAATTATGTAATATTCAACTGGTATAAACAGTTACATTTTCAGTTAAAAAAAATGATTCAACCCAAAAAGAAACAAATTTTTAAGGAAATAGTTAATTTTTCGGCAAATAGTTCCTTTTCTGCCAAAGAAAAAACAAGTTTTCTATCAAATAGCTCATATTTAAGCAAAATTGATTTTTAAATTAATTAATTAAAAATTAATTATTTAGCAAATTAATTATAAATTAATTGAAATTAATTTTTCATAAACAAGTTTAATTTTTAGTCTGAAAGATGAATTTTCAACTAAAATGATAAATATTTTTTAATCAAATATGTGAATCCTTAACGAAATGATTTAATTTTAAGTTTCAATTAACAAAGATAAATTTTTATTAAAATTGTTGAATTTAGAAGAAGAAAAGGTTAATATTCAACCAAGAACCGGCATTCAAATTTTAAGTTGAAGGAATTAGTTAGTTTAAATTAGTTTTAAATTAGTTTTAAAAGCATGGTTCATTGTTTAAAGAAATTTTATAAGAATTTGCAAATTTTTTAAAGTAATTTAAAAAATAATTTAAATTCATTTCACAAACCATATTCTTATTACTCTACCTCCATTATCGCATTTGAAAACTAAACTTTTAATTCGCCTCATATTTACTTCAAACCGCTCAAACTGCGCATTTATTTATAAAATTTGTTTATAAAAATAAGAAATTTATTCCGTTTGTGTCCATATGTTTTTGTGTTACTTTCAATTGGATTAAAAACGACAATCGTCTAATAAATATCTCAAACAACTCAAAAATCACGCACCGTTGTTTAAAACAATACAATTGTTTATAAAAATGTATTAATTTTTAATAAACTATCAGGTTATTTTTTACGAATGTTTATTTTTTGATTAAATACTAGTATCAATTATTTTGAATTAATGGCGTGTTATTATAGTAACCATATCTTAAATTTTACGATTTTTGTCAACTTTGTGTATAAATTAAGTAAACAATAACTTTTCTTATAGGCCCTGAGAGATCTCTTAAGAATTTAATAAGTTTCAATTTGTAAAAATAAATTTAATATCGATTAAAAACTGTATGGAAAAT
>JAWWLR010000002.1:74747020-74766135 GCA_035041075.1 Acraspis erinacei
GGTACATGGAAGAGCTAGAGAAAGCGGTAAAAGAAGGGAGGGAATGGGAAGTGACTAATAGGGAAAGAGGAGGAAGGAAGGGTATAAATGAAGAAATAGGAATGAAAGAGTGCACGAAGTACTTGAAGGGGCTGTTAGGAGGTGTGGAATATAGGGTGAAGGTGTAAGGAAGAAAAGTGGTAGATGAGGTAAACGAGGCGACTACAAGATTAAAAATAAATAAGGCAACAGGGGAAGATGGCTCGGAAAATGAAGCACTGAGAGTTAGGGGAAGCAAAAAGTTTCTTAATGAAAATGCCAAATATTGACCAACGCACTTAGGCTTCACGGCAGAAGTTTGACTTCTATCTTTCTCTGTCGGTAATTATGCAGTCTGTATTACCCGGAGACCATAGAAGTTCGACGTTGTCTACTCGCTGCGCTATTGCTGCGCTGAAGCAGCTGATACGTATGTCAGACAAAATTCTTTTATTTGCAATTCAAGTGTACCCGTCAGATTCTGTATTACTTATATAATGTTGGTGAGCGATTTTTGTTGGTTTGCCGCACTATGATAAGTATAAACGTTCCTACATGCCCTCTAATTATCCTGCCAAATTTTCAACACGATATCTCATTCCGTGTGGACTTAAGTTGGAAAAAAGTACCAATATACCTTCCACTTTTCGTTTCATAGAAAATGTTTTTTTTCAAACTTTCTATTGTCACAAAGCAGACACATGTACTTTATCGCCATGGTCTGAAATGATGAAAATGTTCAAGAGCAACCTCTTTAAGGTAGTATTCTACTTTGAAACGCTTGCAAAAAATGTTATTTAAGACTAGCAAACCCTACATCGATATCATTATTAATAACGTCAGAAAGAAATCACAAAAATAGATTTTTCTAGATTTTCAAAGTAGAATACTGCCTTCAGAAAAAACAATTCTTTTTTCAGAAAAAGAATAATTTTATGATTTAAAATGTTTTTTATGCTTTTGTACTTTTCTAACATTCTGCGATCGAGCAAGAATACCCATAAAAACATTAGGCTTTTTCAAGCTATTTATTTTTCAGGCTGTGTTTGCATTTTTATACACTCAAGAACAAATGATAAGAATAATTATTTTAACTTCTGCTTGTCGACACTTTGGAATGTTTTATTATTCTTATGGAACCCAGGGCAATCAACGGGCAAACAAGGAAAATTTCAAGGTTGTAGCACAAGCATATTTCTGCTGCTACTCTAATCATCTTCTAAAACAATTAACATGTATTTATTAGACGGCGTTTGAGGTCATATAAATGTTTGGCCTTTCTCAAGCTACTCTTTAGAATCACTTTTTGAATTCAGTTGCCTTATTTCTAAATTTTTCCGAAAAAATGAAGATTAGTCTTGCTAGTCTTCTCGCATTCGCTGCATTCCTGCAGGAATCAAAGTGCATGATTCGCGATTTAGTTCCTGCTAGTAAGTGTAATCTAATATTAAAATTCTAATTCTGAAATTTAGATACAGTAGTCCTGATTTCCTTTTTCGATTTTAACATACACAATTACAGACATTTTTAAGCGGTTCACCCGTATATCACTAACAATGTCCAAGCGTGTCTGGGGCGAACGCTTAAAATTCCTTGAATTTTTTTTTTATTTTGGTTATAGAAAATAAATTACTTTAAATGAAAATTTAACTGTTCCAGTTTTAGTTACAAATGTACCTTTTCCAGTTGAAAATTTAGCACTTATTTAGAGCATCACTTCTTTGGCTGCGAATTTAATTATTTGGTTGAAAATCCGTTTTTTTGGCGAGTCTATAATAAAAACTTATTGAATTGAAATTTTCTGAAAAAAGATCTCCTCACATCGCTCTACAGAGCTGTTAGAGAGATCGAAAGAAGAATCATTTTTCAGAAATTCACGGTATCTCAAGGTAGATATTAAATTTATTATATGTGTAATTCAAAGGAATCTGTATTATCATCTCAGCCAGTTACTATATCTAAGTATAGATAGCATTCAACAATCTGTAAAAATAGAAATAAAAACTGTCGATAAAGGTAACTCTTCAAATAACAGAAAATACTTAACGTCATTTTTGACTATATGAAAAATGGATAATTTATTATTATTAATTACGATTTATCTAGTCACAAATGTCGATAGGTTTTTTCTGTTAATTGAAGAGTTAACTTGATCAAAAGTTTGATTTGTATTTTCACAGATGACGTCTACACTGACCGATAGTAACTAGATCTGATGACAGTACAGATACTTTAAATACAAAATTAATAATTTTAAATAAAATTGTAGCTATTGTTTTAAGTACAAGAATTTCAATTTTGTTGTCAAAATTCATGTACACTGTGGAAGAATTTTTTTCTCCAAATTAATTTTAATAACGTAGAATGTCACTTTTTAATTTTATCTTTAAAATTTATTTATTTTTAGTTCGAAGTAGAACAATTTGTTTAAACATATAAATATTTTGATTGAGATATGTTCTTATAACTGTCAATATTGGCATTCCATGCTTAAAATTTTTTTAGTTCTGTCTTGTAGAAAATATATTTTCTTGGGCAAAAATTAATTTTTTTTAGGCCTCCCTTCTTTGGTAGGGAATTGAAGTATTGTGTTGAAATTTATTTTTTTTTGTGAATGTACAAAAATGTATTGCTTTAAATGAAAATATATTCATTTTTATAAGGATTTAAATTTTATAGTAAAAATAATTATATTTTGTGGAAGATTTGTTTTTTAGTTGTTACTTAAAATTAATTTTTTGAACGGAAATGTTACCTGTTAAGATTTTTATTTAAAATTCACCTTTCTTTGATTGAAGTTGCACAATTAATTCTTCTTACTAGAAATTAAAGTATTATTTACTTATTTGTGAAATTCATGTAATTTATATTTTCTATTTAAAAAATTGACTATCCTGTTAAAAGAATTTGTTTTAAATATTTTTCTCACAATATGTCTCTTTAGTTTAAAACTCAACTATTTTCTTAAAAAAATAATTATTTTTGGTTTCAGGAAATCAATTAATTTAAGTGAATATTTAAATGTTCAATCCTGGGTAAAAAATGTTCCTTTTCTAGTTTAAAAGTTAACTACTTCATTGAAAGTTCACGCAGTTCGTTGGAAATCTTTTCTGTCTTTTCGAAAATTTTTATTTTTGGTTAGATATTCATCATTTTCCAGAAATAATCATTGGTTTATTTAAAAATTTTAATCTTTGTTTGAAAATTAGTTTTTTTCAATTAAAAAAAATTTATTACTGTAAGGAAAAATTTAAATATTTTATTTTTGGACATGAATATTTATTATTTATTTAAAATGCATCTTTCTTAGTTTGAAGTTAAACAATTGGTTTTGAAATTCAACTATTCCTATAAAAAATTCTCTTTTGAGTGAAAATGTAGGTAGTCCTTACTTAGATACCATTTTTTAGTTTAAACATTAACTGCTGGGATGCAAATTCATATATTTTAAAGAAAATTTGTCATTTTGGGTATAAATTTATTTCTTTAGTCCAAGATGTAAGCTTGTTTAAAAATATTATCTGTTTCTTTGTAGAATATTCAATACATGAAAAGAAAGTTTAAATATTTCATTTATGCTTGAAAATTTATCCTTTTTTAGTAGAAAACTTATGAACGTCTTTAAAAATTATATTTTTTCTAAGTCTTTCTTTCATGTTAAAATTTTTTATTTTTGGTTAAAATTATTCTTTTTAATTAAGCCTCATTTGGAAAATTAGTTTTCATACTGGAAAATTTAACTATTCAATCTCTTGTTCAAAATTCATCTTTCTCATCTTGAGGCCGAACAAGTTGTTTAAAAATTGAACTTTGTTAGTTTAAAATTTAACTTCTGGTTGAAAAAATCATAGATTTTATTTAAAATTTATCTTTTCTGTAAGATTTTCAAGCTTTTATCCAACCTTTGTTTCTGTGGTTAAAACTAAACTATTTGTTGCAACTTTTTTCGTATTTTTTTTTGTAATTGAAAATTAACTTTCTTAGTCAATTTTCCGCACCGACTTGAATTCGGCTCATACACGTTTGGACATTTATACTCATATCTCCGAAACCAGTAAAGATTTCTGAACTGTTCTTAAATCAAATTGAAACTAAAATGGGAAGGTAAGAGTTTCGGGAAATAATTAATTAAAATCTTTATATGTTAAAGTTACTAGTGAGCATAAAGTTGATAATTGTTAACTTTTTCTCATAAAATTAGGTAAGGAATCTGGTACCATTCAGGTTGTATTGCACAATCGCAGTGAGTTTATTGGCAATCTCGTCCAGACCCAAAATGAAACTGAATGGTTAATGACTGAACCAACTAGTGCCTTTGAAAGCTATAAGGTTTTTATAAATACATTTGCGTATGGTGGTCATAAGACTACATACCACTATGTAGGAATCATGGGTCCAGCTTTTTTCCCGTCGACTGTTCATATCCGGCTCAGCCAGGTGATCCTTGTGCGTGATAGTGACCACTTCCAAGATTACATTCATGGGTCAACTATCCTTCTAAGTAACGTCGATCGCGTATATATAGCAATACAAGGTACAAAAAACATCGTATATGCAGATCTAAGACTAGTTGTCCAAGATAAACTGCTGAAATCCAAAAAAGCTAAAAATGAGGATCGGAGACGGCGTGGAGCCCCATACACTATCAAGGGACGGCCACATATAACACAATAAATTCCTCAAAGATATTTATACGTTACAGGCAAAGTATATAATCCAGGCATTACATATACTCCCTAGGAATTATATATAATTTCTGGCCACTTCAGGTAAAATACACAATCGAATACTTATTATATTCTTTTATTAGGCAATATATAAATATAATGCCTAGGCAATATATAAATATAATACCTAGGCATTATGTATAATGCCTGGCACGACATAGGCAAAGTATTTTTATTTAACGATGACAAGGAACTACTGCTCTGAAAAAAAGGTAATTTTATTACAAAAATATTATCGGTGGGTTCTAAGAAGAATAGGCTATCTTTTCGTTACCGTTAAGAATTAGGCTAACTTCATTTTGTATGAAATTTATTAAAGACGTAGAAGTGTTCCAAGATATAAAATCTTTCAAAATTTCTTGTTTTGAAAGTTAAAGGAGCATACATTACATTAAAAATTTTAATACAAAATACTGTAGTTTTGAATTCGTAGTTTGCGTAATTCGAAAGTTATCCTAATTCTTAACGATAACGAAAAGATAGCCTATTCTTCGTAGAACCTATTGTTATATCCTATAATACTTTTTTATCATACAATTTTAAGAGATTCGTGACAAAAAACTTCTTGAAAATCATTTTAACCATTTTTAACAAACAACAGAGTTCTTCTTTTCCACTTTCCATATTTGTTTGATTTATAGAAAAATAAATTAAACATTTTTTTTAATCGGTCAACATTAACTAGTGTCCCCAAGGTTTTAAAATTATGATCGGGTTTTAAATCAAAAAAAGCTTGGCTACTTAAGGAATGTTCAAGGAATAATTCAAAACCAAACACTTTTAACGTTTATTCCCCAACTCCCTTGTATTGTGCCCGAAAATGGTGCAAAATGCAAAAGATCAGTTTTATGTGAATAATGTTGATTAAGTTCAAGAATGATATTTAGTGAAAAAAACTGAAAATTTGATATTTTTTGCGACTTATCGAAAAAGTTGCTAGTTGGTCAGATAAATGCTATTTATTATGATAAAAGCAAATTAATAAACCAAAGTAATTTTTTGGCGATTTGCAATATCGAAATTATAAAATTCCATATATTTGATATAAGGTGTGTATTATCCAATCTGTCCTACGTATCGCGCTTTTTTCAGAAAGTGAATAAATATAATTTTACTATTTTTAATAAAATAACAAAGTTCATTAAAGGGCTATTCCAAGAAGTTACATATGAAGAGCTTTTTCTTTCTTCTGAAATTTTTTCCAAATAAGGGTTAGCCCCTTATGGTTCCTACACATTCAATTAATGTTGGATTAAGGGTTGTACAGAGTGGATGTGATTTGAAAAACTTTTTAACAATACTTGGAAATGTTATTTTGTGAACAATTTCATGTCAAATTTTGAAGTTTAACACGTATTTATAAGAAAAAAGAAGTTTTTTACAATTTTATTCAGAATCTTCTATATTAGGTGAATTGAATTCAAAATTGAATTAACCATAACCTTAAGTTACTTGAGAATTGGACAAAATGTTTAATATTTAAGAAAAAACCGCAACTTTAGAGCATTATTCAAAGACAATATTATTTAAAATAATACTCAATTACATAAACAATTTTTTTTGTCTGCCAGAATGAATTATGAACTCACACTAATTAAAAAGTGGAAAATCAGTTTAAAAATTCGGAAAATCCAGACATCACAGGGATTTTTAGGTACACTGTGAACTATATTTAAAAAAGAATTTAATGAAATCTAAATTAGATTTTTTTCAATAATGGAGTTTTAATATGTATTTTTGAAAAATCAAAAAATGGTTGAAACGCTTAATGCAACATTTGTATAACTGAATCTCACTACGAATAATTAAAGAAATACATTTTAATATCTTTGAAGTCACCAAAGAAAGGAAATCTTGAAAATAGGCAAAATTGCACTAAAAAAATGAAGAATATTTATTCTACAATTTTTATATTATCCTCTGGGCATTATATATAATGCCTAGATAATCTATATAATAGACAGTATTATATGCTTAGCCTGGCCTCTTTTCGGAATTATATATAATGCCTAGAGATTATATTTATTGACGCATTATATACTTTGCCTGTAACATATATACTTTTTAATTTTCTATCACGATTTTACCATTTCTTCCAAGATAAATAAACTGATCAGTTTCAGAAATAAAGTGTTTCTTATTTGCCAAGATTTCATAAAAAGCGCGGCTGAGAATATCTCCTATCTTGTATCGTATCTTTTTTGGATGAAACTTGTACTACTTGGCTCCAAGTAAAATGACTGTCTTGTAAATTGCATTTTTTGTTTCCAGGCTCAATGTTTTTTTAAACAACACTCTATTATATAGACAATAAATTTTATTCAATATGTTTACTGTTTTACTCCATTATTCTAAATAATTTAAACCTTGAACGTCTCCTAGGGTTCAATTAGTTCCCAGCGTTTTCCAATGCTGGGACCATTTTTACGACTTTGTAGCGGTTTTTAATTTTCTTTGAAAAACTTCAATTTAAAAATCGAGCTTGCAAATATTTTTATCTTGTAAAAGATACTTCAGAACATACCTAAAAAAATATTCAGACCAAAATATTAAATAATTTAGTTTCAGGAACGAAATTTTGGCTAAGGTCCCTATGACCTCAAGGGGACGTATACGTTTTTCAAAACCTTAGAGGACGTTTAAGGGTTAAAATTTAATTTAAAATTATAATTCTAAATTTGGGCAAAAGAGAACGTCTACGCTCTTTCCAGTATCTTGAGTTAGGACTCAAGATATAGAAATACATCCTATTAAATAAACAAATGACCTACTTTCTCACAAGTTCATCTATTTTATTGAAAAATGCAATCCTCTTCATAGAATATAATGAATTTGCAGGTGGTTCATCGCATATAATTAAAAATTTCATATGTTTGCTATGTACTAGTATCATAGTTAAATTTTATATGTATAAAAAAAGTACTTCTAATAATGAAGATTAGCTTCGCACACCCAAAGGAATGTCGTTTCGAAATGTCTAATTATTACCGTCCATGCGATATGAACGTGAAAAATGACAAACAATGTTATATCTTTTCTGCTACATACATTTTTAGTTGAAAAAAATAATTAGGATCTTTATCAATTGAATATAATAAATCAATTGATATTTCATGCTGGAAAGCTCTAGCTTTCTCCTCAACATCAAAACAGTTTTTAATAATTAAAATTAAAAAATTTTTATACGGATAATTCAAATTGGCGTTGAAATATTTTTATTTAAATTTCATTCACAATATCTCACATTGAGCTGTCACGCACCGAGCAAATAGGTGAGGCTAGAATGAAAATTTGGAAACAGTGCTGCAACTAGAGTGCTGATTATGTCAGAGTGGTAAGGCCTGATAGCTTATTGGTGTTTGTGGGTACGTTGTCACTTGTCAGTTCTATGGGAACTGCGTTAACATGCAATATTTAAGTGAATGATGTAGATAAAGTTTGATAGATTTATTGCAGATCAGAATAGATATATAGTTGACAGTTACAATAAAATAAACTTTTTTTACCTTTCTAAGAGAAAGGACAAGAGAGAGTTGTTTTGTCGGTGGGATCTCCGTTGTTATCGCAGGGCAACAATGAAATAATACAGGATGTTTGTGATTTGAAACTGTGCAAGAGCACGTTTCACTAGTGATAGTGCGATACAATGCCCTGAAATAGCTGTCCAATCCAGACTTGAGTTCTTTTCACGAACGTTAATACCGCGGACTTTATTCGAGACAGACTCAAATAACGACGACCGAAAGTCTCAGCCAACGAGAATTAGTACCAGACTCGTACCCGTTAACTACTTTGATTCATTATTCGCAGATTCAAGTGAACAGTAAGACTGGCGGGAACGTAAGACCAAGATACAACGGAGAATCGGGGTTTATATAGTCCTACCTCCCCATGTTAAGACATAGGTTTGCAGTTTCGAGCACGTTCCTGATGATTTTTGAAAAAGCGCGTCCCGGATTAGTTTTGGTGAAGCACGTGCGATCGTAGAATTGCATTTCACTTGAAGATTATTTATATTCCGTCTTATTAATACTTCCGTTGCTCGTTTGTGTCTTCTCTAGATCGGTTACATGTTATTTGATACTCGCGAGCCTCGCCGAGGCACATGATGCCTAATTTCTAACGTTGGCCGCAACAATCGATGATCGCGCATCTCTACTTTCAGGGATACACCTTTCAGACTACCTTTCAGGACTACCTTTCAGGGATACAAGTATTTCATGTTAACTTAACCATAGGTGATAGCTCTAGTCAGACCCTTTCGGTTACAGTGTGCCTGACTATATATCTGTTCTTTCACTAAGTGGGTTACCATTAATGATAGAGTTTGCAATTACTGTTTTAATGATTAAGCATCGGTATTCTCTGAGATCTTATCCCTCCCTGGTAACATTTCGTATACGTTGTGTTTTGTTTATTACCGACCGTAGCTTAGTTACCCCAGTTAGGTTCAAACTCAGAGAGAATCGTTAATGCGCTCGGTTATAATTGGTGGCGTTATGCTCTTTCGCGTGGGATAAGGTCAACTTGCCAGATCATTGCCGGGATTTGATACTTTTCCATGACAACTGTATGTAACATTCTTCAAAATATTCTACAACTGTTAGGGCATTTAAGACGTTTAAAAAACATTTCATGGTCGCATAGTGAATTTTTAAAAATATATTTTTTTTGACAAAGCCAATTTATTAATAATTTATTATTGGATTCAAAGGGAATATATAATAACGTTTATATAACCTAAAATACTCTCTTCTTTCAGCTTTGCTTCGTAGTTGAACAGAATGAATTAACCGAAAATTACAAACACATAGGTCAAAAGTCTTGAGTTCACGTCTTGATAATACACAAACGTTCCCCCCTAGTCGGGGTCAATGTTAGAAAGACGATCTCTTTTCCTTTAGCAATGTTTTATGTACGAAGTGATTTTGCACGTCGCGGTGCTTGATTCTGGCATAAAAAATGGGATTTTGGGCAAGACCTTGGGCTCTTATATTTTAATTTAGAACAGTTGCGTTAGTCAGCTTCACGAATTCAAATTCATCGAGAAATCTTTGAAGGTGCATAGTTTCCTTGGTAGCTTATGCTAGTGACATGTATTAAGTTTCTAATGATGAAAAGGCGTCTTTTCTTTGTTAATTGGAATTCCAAGAAATAGCGCAGTTTCCGGGAATAAGAATTCCGTAAAGGTGTTTATTCCGGGTTGTTGAGCAAAGCTTCGTGTCACAATACGAGCCTTCTACCTAGTGAGCTGTCTGGTTTATGATTGTTTCTTAAAACCATTCGGCTCCTGATAATGTTTTTACTTCCAGGGTGTTCCACAAGTAGCCATCTGTCGTTTTTCAGGATTTACCTCACTTCTTCAGCCATTACTTGAAGCCAACTCGCCCCATTTGGACCAGGAATCGCTTGCTCTGAACGTATTTCTGCTACAAAAGCTTCCTGAAATTCAAAATACCTAACTTCATCCTGCGGTGGATGATATTGCTTCTTTGGGCTGCCTATGAGTCCTTTCAAAATCTTCCGTGGTCTTTCAGGAACACTTCTTTTTTATTTCTGCTGCGCTGTCGGTCTCCCCGTCCTCGTTCGCCACTGCATATTCGTTTCCGACGATACCGATCTCTTCCCCATTGTGTTTTTCATTCTCTTGCTTCGCGACAATGAAAGGAACGTCAATCTGATGATTTTCAGGTAGTTCAGTCTGGATGTTTACGGTATGAAGATTTGCGTTGTCCTTCCATTGCAACATTTAAAAGTTTTAAATGTTCATTATCACATCGGGCATCTGTAAGCTATTGCGGATCGGTAAATGTCAACAGTAAATCCAACGTGCATCTGCTTAAACTAACATAATAATTTAACACCATATGGAACACATCATTAGCCTGAAAAAGTTAAACTTCGCGATTAAGTAAAATAGCAGTATATATAGTCAGGCAATGCTTTATTCAAAATCTTTATTCCACATATATGTGGAATGAGAAGAAGTTCAGCCCCATGTAAACCCTAGATGCAACTCTCTTATCTGTGTTTACGTATCAATAAGTCATATTGTCACCTCGACCTACAGATAACAAATCGCTCTGAAAAAGTCTCGTATTGTACCTCATTGTAACCAAAGAAATGATCTGATTAAACCATGTTCTTTAAAGTTTAAATTCAAAATAGTTAACATGTGTTCGAGCTTCGTGCTAAGGTCCCTTAGGCTGAGACTTTCGGTCGTCTTAAAGTGAGTATATTTTGAATAAGGTCGGCTGTGTTATACGTTCGTGAAAAAAGAACTCAAGGGTTAATTAGGCAGATGCTTACGACCGCGTATTACCCTGACACATAGTAATTAGTGATCATTTATTATTTCACTAAATTAATAGAGGTAATTCAAAGTAACCAATCCACAAGAAAACACATCTCTTTATTTGCAATCGTAGAAAGGTAAATGTAAGTTTTTATGGTATAATATTATAACTATATATTTGTTCTTATTTTTAACAAAGTTTGTGAACTTCGAATTACACCTTTTATTTAAACACTGTAAACTGACACATTTCGCATAGGGCTGATAAACGACACGCAAACTCACAAAAAATAATTGATCAGGTCTTATCAACCTGACATAATCAGCACACTGGTCTCCCTATTTTAAACTTTTGTAAAACTACCCTCGCCTTTTTCTCGGGATGTGACACCATTAAGGGACTACTTGAACCTTTTTTCAAAAAACCAATGATCCAAAAATTATGAATTCGTGGTTATTTTAATCAAAAAATAATAATTTGTTTAATGTAATGTATGTAGTGTATGGATTGTATGGAAACTTAATGCTTTTTTTCTCGAAACAACTTTTTTTCAAAATTGGTTGACATTATTAAAACAAAACTACTAGACCGATCGGGCTGCAATTCTGGCAGATTATTCTGCACATATGTGCTTATCCTCCGAACTGCCCGTATTATTATTGATTAATATTTGACACTATTTTAAACAGTTTATGGTAAAATTGATTGTTCAAAAATGTTCAAATCAGCCATTTTTGATTATTTTTTTCGGATTTTAATTTCTGTGGTCCCGATTATAGCTACAACGCTACTCTTCAATAATATTGCGAATTTTTTTATTTTCGATATTTAGAAATGGAGATATCATGTAAAACAGATTTTAGCGGGGCTAACTTCAGGCAGCCATACCGGCCATATTTACGATGGACTTAAAAATTTTTTAAATTTCTAATAGTATTTGATGTCAATAAAAAAATGTTTGCATCAATAACCTAATTATTAATGAAAACAATTTTTTTAACTAAAACATCAACGTTTCTCTCGTTAGGGCAGAAACTGAGATAATTTTTAAGAGGTTAGCTCTTAAAACTTTACTGGAGCAACAACATCGTAGCGATTTTACGAAGGACCTGGTGATGAATTTAGTAACTCGCAGTCGTGCGTAGTTTCAATTTTCTTTTCCTTAGAGATACATACTCTATACCCTTTTCATACCGGTTATTATCCCAGGAAAATATATTCCTTCCCACGTACTTCAAGCTTTTCCCTTTTAGAGTCTATCCGAAACAAAAACTGCTTCTGCCCCAAAAAGATTAATGTAAACTGATTGAATGAGAAGACATCTAGCCTTTTCCAGAAAAGTCCTATTCATACTATTAGCTGTTCCATCTTGTTCAAGATTGTAGGCCACGGTGAGTCTTCTTTGAATACCGGATTTCTTTAAATATTCATTGAATTTCTGTAGCTCATGAAGTATTCCGCTCCACCCTTGAATTCAACTCGTATGGGGACACAAAGATCACTAAAAGCAGCAAATAGGCCTTGCTTCTAAATCCGTACCTCAAAACGTAAGCAAAGCATGCACTGCTCGCTTTTTCACTCCTCTAATAATGGCCAGGCAATGTTGATACTGTGAGCGCGCTGAGAAGCTGCGTAGGCCAGCAGCTCTAGGAACTGGCAAATAGGTCCCCGTTCCATCCGAGCCCTGGCGTATATCTACAAGTTTGGCTTCTGTCCTTGTACACGATTCTCGCTTAATTTCGCGTGCGCAGTATGAGTCTAGGGCGCGATGGGCTATCGCTTTCATAATTCCATCTCTATTGGTTAGGGTGGCGTGACGTTTGGTGAATAAAACTTTGCAGCCTTCATCCGTCATATTCTAGACGGACAACAAGTTCGTGCGTAGGCCAGGGACGAATGCCACGTTCGTTAGATTGACGTTTTCCACTTTCCTTTCAACTTCCGTGCTAAAAAAGAACTTTGCTTTTCCTGCGATTTCAGTAGAGTTACTACTCGCTAAATAACATTTTCCGCGTTTCTAATTGTCCATTTTCACGAACACGCGTATTTCTTTGCACAAATACGATAGTGCGCCGCAGTTAATACACCACTTTCGTCCGAAAGTATCATTTTCCGCGCGTATAACGTCATGCTCATGCATGTTTGAGAACTATTTCACCGCACATAGAAATACATCTTCTACACTCATCGCCGAAGGTCAGCTATTTTCGCGTTTGCACTTACAGTCGGCGATTTTATGGCCTATTTTCCAGCATCGGAACTTTAACTCTTCTTTATTAGAACTTCTCATATTAGTTATATTTCCCGCCTTAGCCTTATTCTGATTCCGACGTATCAGTATTATTGCGTATTGAGTCTTGGTATGAATACAATTTTTACGGGCATCGCTTTCCCCGATCAGCTTTGCCCGCAGTCTTTCTGGTGTCGGTAAATCGTCCCGAGACTCGATTGCGCTCCTGCAATTTTCGAGAATGTTGGGAGACTATAGGATAGTATGATTGCTTGCAAATATTTGTTTAGGGTAAACTTTATTTCGCTTAATTTGTTGATCGCATCAAACGTTTTTGCACATGTTCGCGTAAATCGTTGTTGTATTCGATTTCATGAAGAAAAACCTATTTCAGCAGGGTAGCTTTGAGAGCTGGCCATTTCGATTGGTATGTAGCTTATAGCTTTAACGACACTTCGCGAGATGTTACGCCCTCCTTCACTTCTTTTAATTCCGAAGGAGAAATGAACAAAATAAGATTGGATTTTGCTTTGATGTCGGCACTATTTCGATCTCGCAATGCAGCATTCGTCGCGGCGGTGCCGGTCGGCATCGGGATTCCGCCGTTTACATAGTAGCTCCACCCACCGCATCGTTTCTAAATAACAATACTTCAATTAGCATTTTCTATGTATCGGAGTTTTTCTTATATAATTTTTCGACCATTGTCCTCACAATTTCACTTCTTTTTCTAATTCAACGCTACTTCCAGTTACCTGCATCAACTTACATATAGATAATCTAGATACCGTGAATCGATGCACGTGACTCACTCACCTTCACGTCTTACTAATACGAAACATAAATTAACGAAATATTTCTTTGAATCAAATGAACAAAATTCACAACAAAGTTTCTTTTAATAAAACAAATATTTCTTGAACCGTCTATTATATTTGCATTGAAAAAGCCGCAAAGAATGCATAGCTAGCGCCAAAAAATGGCAAAACCCATTTTGAAAGAATGTAATTTTTATCGGACCCTATCAAACTGACTTATGGTGGTGCTATTTAAAAAGTTATATCTTAATCGTAGTCTATGACTCTTATGGCAAATACGTTCATATGTTTCCACTAAGTGCAGCTCTACCAATATCTCATTTAGTGAATTTTATCTGGTGCCAAAACATTTTCTATAATTATTTTTTTTCAGAAATAATAAATGAATGCTGTAAGGAATTCAACAATATTTGCAATTAATAGATAGAAATGAACAAGAGTAAACTCTTTAGGAAAAAATAATTTTATTTCTTTAGCTAAATTATTGCTCTGTAATCAAAAGATTTAATTTTTTCAAGGCTTTTATTTTTCTCTGCATTTGAATTTTTATATACGCGAAAGCAAATGATAAGAAAAATTATTTTATGTTATGTTTTTCGATATATTGGAATGTTTGATTATACTGGCTGTATCCAGGCGAATTAATGGGCAGATAAGAAAAATTTCGAGGTGTGAGTACAGCAATCTTTATCCCACCACTCTATTTATTTTCTAGTATAAATAACAGGTATTTTTTGACGGTGCTTAATTTAATATAAATAGCTGGCATTTATCAAGCAACTCATTCGATTAGTTTTTAAATCCAGGTCTCTTCTTGATTCCTCTCTCCGAAAAAATGAAGATTAATGCTATTAGTCTTCTCTTCGCATTCTCTAGATTCCTGCAGGAATCAAAGTGCATGTTGTCCGAGATTAATCTCAATAGTAAGTGTAATATAATATTCAAATTATTAATCTAGAATTTAGAAGATGCAATAGTTATCATATTTTTTCAATTCACATGTAAAAAGTTGAATATTCTTTAGCAGTTTCACCAAATATGACAAAAAATTTCTAAGCGTGTCTGTGTCGAACGCCGACAATTCCTTGAGTTTTGTTTTTTCGCTTTGGTTTTAGAAAATCAATTACATTAAATGAAAATGAACCGTCTTATTTTTTATTAAAAATTTATCTTTTCCAGAATAAAAATGTAGCTACCTGGTTAAAAATGCACATATTTTAATAAAAATTGGTCCTTGCTGGTAGAGAATTCAGTTCTTTTATTAAAATTTAATTTTTGTTGTTCTTAAAAATTAAACAATTTCTGCATATTTTTGGTCGCAGAAAATATTTTTGAAACCGATAATTAACTGATACAGGCAGGTTTAGTTAAACATTTATATTTTCTACGGTTCTTGTTGTTGGAACTACATTACAATCTATTTAGTTTAAGAAAATTAATTATTTTAAATGTAAGTATAAATATTCCATTTTTCTTGAAAAATTTATTAAAAAATAGTTTGTTTTTTTAGAAAATTGATTTCTTTAATTTAAACTTCATTTCTTAGGTGGGAAATTGAACTATCTTTTTCTCATTTATTTTTTTAAATGTTAAAATTAAATTTTTGAAACAGAAAATTAAATTTTACATTTTTTGTTGAAAATTAAATAATTGGAAGAACTTACCTGTAAGTGAAGTTTGATTCTAATTGTATAAACGCCACCGAAGAATATATCAGCTCGTAGTTCCCCCACTTTGTGCTTACGCTGCCATAGTTTCAAAAAATAACCAAAAACAAAACAACAAAAAAACAAAAAAGCACTCCTGCTTCGTTCGCACGATTTGGCTACTCAATATTTTAAAGAATGTCAGTAATCTTTACTAATAGGACATAACTAATAATTAAAAAATTATTTAAAGGGCCAGTTTATTTATATACCGGGTGGGAATGATCTATTCTTCTTGGTTCTTATACAATTAGAATCGAACTTCACTTACAGGTAAGTTCGTTCAATTATTTAATTGTATTTCGCGCCACCTCCGAACAGATCAACTCGTAGATGTTGAAAGCAGTTTGCAGATTACGGAAACCAATCTGATAAGAAAAATTTATTACATATTTTATTACATTCCGAGATGTTTATGCGAAGAATTCCTTAAGATTATATTAATTAATTAAAAACAAAATAAAACTAACTGTGTGTTAACCCTATAAGATAGACCTAGCAAATTGCTGCTTATCCTTTACAATCTCTCTGTCGTAAAATCTGGCGAATGTTTGAGACCGATCTGTCCAACCTGCTGCCTTTCTAATGAATTGTAAATCAACGCCATATCTTTTAGCCGCCGACGTTGAGGCATGTCTTGTACTATGTGCTGAAAAAATATCAGTATCGATACCGCTCTCGGATAAGGTTTCATTAACGCAACGACTTAAAGTTTTCGAAGAAACAGCCTCATGGGGCTTTTTGAATGAAATGAACCATTCCTGTACATTAAGTACGGATCTAGTTTTTACAAGCTGTGTTATATTTTTATTTGATGTCTTAATGCCATCGGGAATCTTGATCTCAAGCCGTTCCTCTATCTCCAATGTTAATAACCTTTATTAATGAAAATGTTTGCATTCTGCGACCAGTTATGAGAGCAAGTAAGGTTATCAATTTCTTGGATAATTGTTTTAACCTTAGCTCCAAATTTGGAGGTATTTCAAAAAAATAATCTAACACTGTTTTTGGGTCCCTGATGCTCTCATAACGCGGTCGAGAAGGTCGCAAACTGGACAGGCCTTTAAGAAAACACTTCAATCTAGGGTCCTCAGCGATTTCCGAGTATACGATTAATGAAATTGCTGACCTCGTGGCGTTTATGGAGTTCTTCGACAACCTTTTATCCAATTCGTTCGTTAGAAAAACTAGTAGGTGTGCTATCGGAGGATTAAACAATTCGATCGATCTCTCGGCACAGAATATCCACCATTTTTTGAGCTCCGCGTCCTACTCTTTTATCGAAGAAGAGCTTAGAGAACCAGTCATGACCTCCAATGATTCCTCTGGGGCTCCTGGTCTCAGGAAGACCTCCCGGATAACCACCCTACAACCAAGGTAATGTTTTTCCAAAGCAGATGAGGATTCCTATCAGAAGAAATCAAAATATTTATATCCGGATTTAATTTAATTGGTTTGCAAATCGTAAGTGAATTAAATAACGGGTACCAGGGCTGGGTTGGCCAGTCTGGTACTATCAGGATTCCCTCCGTCTGATCTCTTTTATTTTTTGTAAGAGTTCTTAATAGTATACTAAACAGGGGAAAGGTATAAAAGAAAACCGAATTCCAATCCAAAGTAAAAGCATCTATCTTCTCAGAACCAGAATCTCTTTTCCAGGAGATATAACGCATACATTTAAAATTCGTTCTACTTGCAAACAAATCGATTTCTGGTTTTCTAAAAGTTCTGATAATCTTATTGAATGCGGGAATAGATAGTTCAAATTCTGTTTCAGGTTCTAATTTTCGCGACTCGGCATCTGCTTCACAATTATCTGGTGAACTAACATAGGAAGCAGAAATCCAAGTATTGCGCTCCTCGCACCATTGCCAAATCTCTTTGGAGATCTTATTTAAGTTCTCGTACTGAAAACCACCCATTCTATTTATGTATGACACGGGAGTCCTATTATCTATTCTTAATAAAATTTCTCTATTATGAAAGTATTTTGCCAAACCTTTCAGACCAAAGAAGGCAGGCTTGAGTTCTAAAAAATTAATGTGAAGATAGTTGCTTGCCACCATTTCAAGTCCAAAGGATTAAATCTAACAGTCATGAGAGCATCATATTTTTCACAATTTTCTCTTAATGCTAGAAATCTTTGTCTTTCTGAATACTTTGTGTAGACCGAGCTGTATTTAGTAACTGGAAAACAAGCTACTATCGATCCTAAGAACTGGGAAAATCTCTTTCCCTAAACTGCAAAGGTTTACTGAACATCTCTAGCTGTTTCTGAATATGAGATCGCTTCTCAGGTGGGAGTTCTAAAGTCATAGATTTAGAATTATAAATGAACTCTAAGAATTTAAATCTCTGTTCGGTATTCAACTGACTCTTTTTCAAATTTATTATGCACCCTACGCGTTCTAATAAGTCGTTTGTTTTCTTTAAATTCACCTCACAGTCCTGATATGTATCTCCAAAAAGAAGAACGTCATCTAAATAAAGAACCGAGCTATATAATAAACTTCGTAGATAAGAAATCACAGATTTCATTAGTTTCGTGAAAACTTGATGGGCTGTACAAATATCAAACGAAAGACAAGTAAATTGATATAACTGTCCATTAAATTCAAATCTTAAAAATTTTCTGTCCGATTCATGTATTAATACTAAATAGTACGCGTCCTGAAAGCCTAGAGTTGAGAAAACAGTTCTGACTCACAAGACTGACAGTTGTTCTGTAGTCTTAGAGTTTAGAATGCTCTGTTTGGATAAATTCGTTTAAAGCTTTAAGATTTAAAATGAACCTGAGAGACCCATCAGGTATCGGTAGAAGAAAGAAACTAGAAGCGAATTGATTGTTTGACGTACTAAATTCTTCTACCGCTCCTTTCGCTTGAAGTTGAGAGATAAGCGACTTGATGTTATATATCTCTCTTTTGTCCCATTGGGATTTTTGGACAGGATTTAATTGGCAAGGAGGGGAAGAGAAGGGTATCCTATAACACTTTCTCTGCGATAAAATTCGCGTGTCTGAGGTTAGAGCCTCCCATTTTTTTTAAATAAACGTAATCTTCCAGCAATTGTACTTACAGAAACGTCTAATGTCTTCTCGTGCTCTTGTATTGTGTCTTGTTGTAGTCCTGTCTGCGCTGATTCTGAGATCTCGGAGGTCTTGTGAAGGATTTTTTCTGCCCGCCCTGTGT
This sequence comes from Acraspis erinacei, assembly GCA_035041075.1. Lineage (NCBI taxonomy): Eukaryota > Metazoa > Arthropoda > Insecta > Hymenoptera > Cynipidae > Acraspis > Acraspis erinacei. Next base: position 74,766,007 of record JAWWLR010000002.1, read on the forward strand.
CGAAAAATGTAGCTTCGTTTTTCGACGAGCCGGGCCCCTCCTGTTTTTTGATGTCCCTGACGTCTGAGATTTTGCAGGTCTTAACACCTTGGCCGAATTCTCGAGCAGTTTAGCAGACTTCAAGCTCTC
>JAWWLR010000002.1:74779230-74790507 GCA_035041075.1 Acraspis erinacei
TAATTGGTGTCTGAAAACGACTTTGTACACGAATGTTTTTTTGCCCCATTGTGTGTCGGCGCGTGTTCGATTCCCAAGGCAGGGAGTTAGGCTGGATGTGTTTTTAGAAAGCTATGCCTTTGTCTCTTGGTATACTATCCCGCAGCTACCCTGCACCTTATAATTAAAACTACAGTACAGTTGCTAGTGATCCTGACACTTGATGCGACTATAAACATACAATTAATAAAAACAAGTTCGTATGAGAATTATAGAGAAGGATGGCAGGAAAAATACGAAGGAGGAAATGTGTTACATACGTATTTTGGAAAGGTTCAAAATGAACGCATTTCGCCAAAGTTTTACTGAGCTTAGGACAGTAATGATGACGTCATGTGCTGCGTTACCATGTGAACTGACAATGCATAACAGGGTCTGCGGAGAAACAGTTCTTCTTATTTTCCAACACACAAGTCGCTCAAGCGGAACACATCTTTTTTTACTTATGGGGGTTTAAAAGGAAATTACATTCTTAAAGAAATAAATAACTAAAAATAAAACTTTTCCAGGAACTTTCGCAAATAATATTTCCCGTATTGCTCTCAAGCTCTAGAGAAGCTTCTCATGGTAAAATTTCCCAAATGCTCTCAGTTACAACTCACAACAATGCTAAAATGATTAATAAAATATTAGAGTGAAAATAAAATTCAATATTTTGCTTCTTTTTGAAGAGTTAAGTGGAAAATTTCATTGTTTACCTAATGGCGCTGCTATTCCTGTTGATCGTCGTCGGCAAAATTCTTCTTTTCCTGTAAGACACTCACCTGAGAGGTTATATCTTCCTGCCAGCTCCCATTCTTCGGTGATGACTTCTCATCATATAGAGCCTTCTCCTCGTGCCAGGTCTTTATCCCCTGACTTATTGCTTCCTTCTCCTGATGAACATGGATGTGGACCTGAAAACCTTAGATTCATTCGGCTTATTCCTCGCAGAAATCCGCGCCAGATATTCGAGCTTCGCAGATACAATTTTCCTACTGATACACCACTTGAATTAAGAATATCAAAAAATAAGTTTGAGCCTATGCTAAACAAAAAGAAAATTGTATTATCAACATCTAGTGGTTAGGTTTTTGCAATTTTGGAGAGTCATAATGTTCTTGCTGGAATATATTTACATTTTAAAAGGCAGACAGTACGGGAAAAAATAGACATGGCATTTGGCACGGTTTCAAAAATGGATCGAAAAGAAGTCGCTGATACTCCAGTTGGTTCCAACCACCCAATCCGAATATTCTTTGAAGTGCAGCACCATAATTAAAAAAACTTAAGAATAAAATATAATGCTGGCAATCCGAAGACATATGAGAATTATTTATATAAGTACTAATTATATTGAAAACGAAATGTTTCCTGTCTCTCAAAGTTTTAATCTCTTTTTGGAACTATCAGTACGGGCAGTCAGCTGAAGTTTTGGTTGTTTTTGCGAATATATTATTAATTTGGTACAATCTTGAATTGCCCCTTAAAAAAGTATTTTTTACCCATCATATTTTCTATGAAGTTTCCCCTTCCTTAGGTCATGACTCGAGTTAAAATCCAGGTTAAAAATTCGATCAATTATTTTCTAGATTGTAAGGCTGAACGAAAGGCAAGTGAAAATACCTAAAACCTTTTGTGAAAAATTTAAATCTTCTCAATGGTTGTTAAAAAGATAAAGTAAGGTGACTGAATATACTATTTGAGGAAATTGAACCCTCGGAAAGCAGAACCGAGCGAGCGGTTGGTATAGTAGGAAGGGGAGGGGATATAGGCACAGAGCAAAAGATTCGAGCTAAAAAGTCAAGATTTTAATAAGTTTCTTTAAACTTAACTCGCAATATTTTTTAAAGTAAAAGAGATTTTTTAATCAAATTTGGACGAGTAACTCTTCTTACATTAAACCAAACTTCGAGATAAACAAAAATGAAAAAATAAATTATAATTTATAATAAATTAATTATATGTATTCCTATTGAGAGTTGTGCTAGAATGTCATGATTTTGTAAAATTGTAGGGGTAACTGTTGTTCTTAGAGAGTGAAGAAGTTTTTCTAAAACTTTAATACTTTTTTTATTCATTATTATGGGATATTATTTTGTTTTAGGACAATCTCAATCGGAATACATATCATTATTTATTATTAATTATATGTTGGTTATTCGTTTTTCGCGAGTTAAGTTTTAGCATTTATTTTAATGGAAGTCATTCCTCAAAATATTCCAGATATTTTATTTCATGTATTACTCGTCGAGAAATTTGGAATATCCTCTTACTAAATCTAGAGTTTCTTATTGTTGACAGCGATATTTACTAAATTGTTGCAAAGAGTAGGTTCCTTGTATAAACATTCGTGTGATACGAGTGTTTTCTGGAATTTCTATTATTTCTGATGGTTTAGTTTTTCTACGATGGTCCACTTTGAAGATATTTAGAATTTAATATTAGTTTACTTGTTATATTTCGAATGAATTAAACGTGAATTGCCAAAATTACAAAATTCCTAATTATCATTAAAAACTAAAATTTCTGAAATTTAACAGGTTTACGATTGAAAGTGCAGCAATTCCTAAGATTTATAATTAAAAATTCACGTATTTTGAATGCCTATAGCTTAAAATTATCAGACGTTTTTAATTAGAAACCTGCCAAATTTGAGAAATTTTAAACTCGATTCTTGAATCTTCAGGATTTTAAAATCAACAACCTAATTGTTTTTCTTAAATCCATTCTATGATACTTGCCGATTCATTTGCCTAGCTTCAACCGATTCGTTCATTTGCTTATCACCAAATCCACTCTCCCCTATAGTCTTTACCACATTCTTCTACCAGCTTCCATTATTTTCCATTTCTCTCCTGCCTCCTTTTCATACATGCTGCCATATTCAATGTACTATTCATAATTTCTGCAATTTCTTCTTTTCCAATACATCCCTTCCCTTAATTCGTTTCAATAATCTAAATCTTGCTACTCGGATCCATCTTCTCTCTCTCCAACCACTTCCTAAACGTTCTAGTAATTATTTCTTCTTTATGATCCTATACAATTTAAATTATTTTCGTTGCCAGGGTCCATAAAGTTAATAGGCGCGTTCAGAAAGTAACAACGTAAAGTTCCGGGTTGGGAATTTCCGAAGGTGACTGTGACGGTGGAAACTTTTCGCTAAATCGCCCAAATAAATTATTTTCCATTTAACTACAGGAATTTTTGCATGTTAATGGTTAATTATAAATCTTGCTTGAACAGGATTCCTTAACGACCAAGCGCAGTAGCACAATCATCACATGGAACAAATGGTGATGAGGTACAGTCAGACCTCTATCCTATCAACTTTTCGGGGAGAGTGTTCACGTTAGTGCTCCCAATCTTGGTAACTCTTTGAACTTTCTGACTTTACCCCAAGTTAATGATTACCTGCAACTCTTTTTATTCCCAGTTTTTTATGTGGTGCGAGCCATAATAGCTTATCAAATAACCGAATTATCCTAATCCAGTTTCTTTAACCTTCTTGTTAGCTCCTCACAATTTCCAGTGCATCTTTTTCTTTCTGATCATTTTCTAAACCTGATTTTCTTTGTTTTATCTACATTTAAATTTAGCTTTATCCCACTTAAGTATTTATACAGTCTTATAAATAAGACTGATATACCATCTTCATACTCTGTCATCACCGCTTTATTGCCCGCGCATGTCAGTATAAACATCTTTTCTATTCCCATCTTCGCTTCACTATCCTTTTCTCTTCGTTTCTACTTCTGAGTCTCAGATTTTATATCAAATAAAAGTGGTCTCTAGGAAGACCATATCTTTATCCTCTGATAGCTCTTCTCTGTTTTATGTCTCTAAAATTTCGTCAGTTTATTGCTCTTTTTCGTAAACAAATTAAGCTCTTTACGGAATGCAAATAGGTGTGAAAAACGACTTAATCATGCCTATGCTCATGAAACCCATATATCTCGAAATTTTCGGATTCAAAAATAATTGTAGAAGGATTTTCTGCTAAGAAATTGAACAGAGTATTTTGATTATACTGTTACTTAAAATTTTTATTGTGTCTTTTTTTCGTAGCCTTCCAAACGTGAAATTTTTATTTATTCGCATATTTAGTGTGAAAAACAATTATTGTGAAGCAAACCCAAATAAGTTACTCAATATGTGTTCTGGATTTAAAAGAGAATATTCATGTGTGTAAGTGAAATATATTTCAAACGGCGCGATGATATTTTTTATGAAACTGGATAAAGAAATGTAAACATCTCAGAACGTCAAGCTTGACGACTATATATAATAGTGTATATTATATGATCCCTGATAAATCGATTGCATAATAATTAGTTAGACTATTAACCAAGTTCTTCATGAGCGCATTATTCAGTTTACTCCTCTAATTGAAGAAAATGATGATCGCTTGTAGTCTTGTCTTAACATTGGCAGTCGTCCTTCATTCTATTGGTGAATATAATAGTAATATATACATATACCAAGATACAAGAATACACAATCAATATACAAGAATAGCAGGAGTTTTTTTCATCACCCTTTTTTATATTGATTTGTTAAGGTTTAATGTAGACTATAAATACAAAAATGATTCATATTTGCTTGCAAGTTTCTAGTCTAGGATCTGTTCATAAACTGAATACGAATCTGTAGTCTGAATCACAAAATTCAAAATAGCGGATCTGGTCAAAAATGCTAAATTCAAAATATTGTAATTATATCGTTTTAAATTTGGTATTTATTTTTTATTTATTCACTGACGCGATGAACACACAAGTCTCAAGTTTCGAGCAAATTTGATTAATTTTTGTATTTCTACTTTATCATATTGGATCCATCGTTCTGAATGGTTTGAACCTGACTTTAGTTTCTCCTTCACTGACTAAAAAATCCCTGATAGAGACACTCAAGAAATTCCGATCCATTTTCATAGATTCAATCCGACATGCCTTAGAAAACAAGCTAAAATAATTAATTTCATATTAGGTGTACAAGTAGTGTCTACAAGACGAATTTCAATACAATAAAAACACGTTATGATGATTTTTGAAATATTTCGTCCGCAATATTGGTTCTTCCATTTTTGATGTTCGAAATGAACATTTTTCGGTTTCATAATACGGTTACAGCAAAAACAGCACGCAAGTGGTTAAATATTGAAGCAATTGATTTTCTCAGAGAGCTCAATAATGTCAGTACATTCATTCTAACATCATGTGCTATACCACGTTGTCAAATAAAAATGCATAACAGACTCTGAGGACGAACGTTCTTCTTATTTTTCTGTGCACAATTTTCTCGCTTAAAGCGTACCTTGTTTTCTGGTGTGACTATAAAGGCTTATTAAATTCTGAACGAAGTAATTCAAAATAAATCTTCCCCAGGAACGTTCGCGAATAATATTCCGCTTATTGCTGGTCAAACTTCCAAGAAGCTTACCAGGGCAAACTTCCCTTATATTCTTACTCACAACTCACAATATTTCTACAATGGTTCATTAAATACCATCGTTAAAATAAAATTAAAATCTCTGTTTCTGTTTACAGAGTTAAGTACAACGTTTGATTGTTTGCCTAATGGCGAACCAATTCCTGTTTATTATCGTTCGCGGAATTCCCGGGAAAAACATTCAACTGAGATAATTCTTCACCCTGATACTCCTCGTCCTTCAGTGATGCGACGACGACATGCAGAGCCGTCTTTTCGTGCCAGGTCGAGGTCTCCTCTTGCTAGGCCTCGTGCTCCTTCCAAATCTTTCACTCCTCCTTCTTTGCTTCCTTCTCCTGATGGATTTGGATGTGGACTTGAAAATCTTGGATTAATTCGACTTATTCCCCGAAGAAATCCGCGCCAGATATTTGAACTTCGAAGGTACAAATTTTCTTCCGATGCACCACTTAAAATGAGAATAGCAAAGGAAAAGTATGAACCGCTGCCAAACGAAGAACAAATTGTATTATCAACATCCAGTGGTGATATTTATGCAATATTAGAGCGTTATAATGTTCTTGCTGGAATATATGCGCATAATGTTGACCATACAGGACGGGCGAAAATGAACATGCTGAGCGGCACGGTCTGTGCATTGTCTCGAAAAGAAATTGCTGATGTTCCAGTAGGACCCAGATGCCCAATCTACAGCTTTTTTCAAGTGCAGCTCCATTAATAAAAAAATGGAAGAATAAAATATAATGTAAAAAATCCGTAGACGTATACAAATTTGATATGCAACTCGTAATTCTATTGAAAGGAAAAGTTTTCTGGAATTTAAAGTTTTAATCTCTTTTTGGACATTGCAGTTAGCGCTTGGATATGTATCAATTCGATATGACTTGCTTTTGGGAATATGTTAGTAATGTGATGCTCACTTTAATTGAACCTTTGACAAAATGACTCTTCAACGCAAAAGCTTTTCTATGAAGCTGCATCTTTCCCAGGCCATGACTCGACTTAAAAGCAAGGTATAAGATTCAAGAAAGTCTTGAATTTTGTTTAGTAAACTTCGAATGGTATATAAACTCTATGTATTTAAATTTATTATTATTTAGGGATAAAATTTTTCAGATTTTAATACAGATAAGAGGAAAAGTGAAAAAATCTAAGACCTTTCATAAAGAATTCAAATCATCTAAATTGTTGTTAAGAATATAATGTTAGGTGATTAAATAAAAAATTTAAGAAAATTGTATAATCTTCTTTTCTTTGGTTTATGAAACCAAATTATGAAATTTGGAACATCTTTTTGAAACAGGTCTATCTGGAAGATTTGCATATTAAATATCCTCCAATGTTTAGGGTCCTTACTTTTGAATATTCTGATCATGATTTAACAAAATTACAGAGTTCTTAAATGAATATGAAAATTGAAATCCCTGCAGCTTAATAGGTTTAATATTTAAAGTTCTAAAATTTTCAAGATTTATAATTCATCTTTCAATCATTTATAAAGTAGTCACGGATTTTCAATTATATGCGATCTGTTACTCAGCTTAATCTTCTCTCTCCTCACCCCTTTTGTAAATACGTTGGCATTCCTTGTTTTCTATCGTCTTTTCTGATTTATTATATTTTCATTGCTCAATCATTAACCTCTTTATTAAACACTTTGATTTAACTTGGCCTTCGTTTATGTCGGCAATCAATCAAATCTGCTGATTGAAAATTAAGATACTTCTCGACAAGCTATAAACTTCATTTTTTAAATCGACGCGTCTTCCATGACAATAGACTAATTTTCTAACAACATTTGCATTTTGCATAAATAAATATTGTTTTTTATAGATAATAATTTGTATAGCTAGCGCGTGCCTCTATTATACACAGCGCGTACAGCTGCTATACGAATTTCCACACAAAGGAGTCAGATCGCGCAAGTAAAATTGGGTTTCGAAAACAATTTTTACAATTCAAATAGATAATTATTTTTAAATACACAAGAATGTATACAAAAAGTATAAATAAAACGTACTCATCAAAAGCATATTAGAAGAATTTAAACCCCGGACTAGTAACGCGACAACTTGAAATACTTTCGCAAGTTGAGCAACGCTTGATATCACGAATTATTCCATTCATTGAAATAATAAACTTCTCAGGTCAATACGGCCAGTAGGAATTTAAAGTTCAAGCTGTCCTTTTCGCCCAAGACATTTGAAGTTCCAGAAATATTTTAAAATAAATTGCCAAGATTAACTCAAAATTCTGGAATCGTTTAAGTTACAGAAAAATTACAAGATTTTAATAAAAAAAGGCAATTTTGTATTTTGAAAGAGAGATTGTACGCTGCATTAACTTGAATAATTAATAATAATCCATTTTATGAAGATGTCACTGTTGATTATAACGTACGTCTTGACGAACCAGATTATATTCGTATAGAGACATCCCATTCAAGTGAAGTTGAAAATATTAATATACGAAAAGAACGAATAAAATATATACAGATCAGTGATATACCGCGCATTGTTCGAGCTTGGAGGCATCAGGAAAATAAAGTATTGCAAATTTCGTATAAAAAATTTAATTATTTAATCTCATTTTTTGTTCAATAAAGAAAACTTTAAATTTAACATTAATAAATACCAATATTTTAATAAACTTTTTCTAGGAAATATTTAACTCGGATTTCGCCGGAGAACAGTGCAGATGATATTTTATATACTTTTTTCCACAATAGCTTAATTTAGAATAATTTTTCAATTCCCGAAAATGGGAGTGAAAAAATCTTGAATATATTTTTAAAATGATTACATGTACTATTTTTTGTAGGAAGTAGGGAGCTTAGGATAAAGCATGCAGGTGAAGTAGAAAAGGTGCTGAACTGGAACATAGGAGGGGTAACAAAAAAAGATGAGGATTTCTGGAGGTATATCCAGGAATTTAAAATTGTGGGACGAGTAGACACGTGGGTAGAGAGAAAAGAATGGAAGAGAATAGAGTGAAGGATGTTAGGGAGCTATAGGTGAAGGTTCCAGGATGAGGTCAGAGTATAGAAGAAAGGGAGGGCTAGGTGAAAGTTTGTGAATAGTTTACAATAGGGGCGAGATGGAAAGGATTAGGGAACAGTTGGAAGACGTGCAGGCCGAAAGGGAGGAGTACTACGAGGTTACTTTAATGCGAGAATGGAAAGTACAGGAGCCCTCTACAGGGAGAAGAAAGTTTTAAAAGAAGATCAGAGGATAAGGACGGAGAAATTCTAAGATTCGGAATGGAAGATAGAGGCTGGGCGGTGGCGAATGGTGTGGTAACAGCGGTGAAAATTGAGAATAAACGTATATAAGTAAGTTTGGATATCAGTAATAGACTATGTGGTGACGGATATGCAAGGTTGGGTGGAAATAGAGAAATTCGCAATGGAAGGGAGGCATAAGTTATTAATCCCATTTTGTTATTATCCGTGATACCTTGTCTGATATTGAGGCAACTGAAAATACAAGTAACTAAGATGACATCCCCCAAGAATTACAAGAGACCTTTTATAACCAAAAAAATCGAGGGAAGGAATGGGCATTGCTGACTCTAGCTATATCTGTCTGCTTACTTCCAGAGCCTAAAGTTCATGTGCCTGTTTACTAAAAGAATCTTAAAATATGGATCTTTAATGACATCAACACCTTATGGAATGAACGCTGGAAGAACAGTATAACCACTAAACTGCACTCAATTAAAAAGGACATTAAAAAAATTAGATCCTTTTCGAAAACCGAATGGATCAAGTGACAATTACTGGACTAAGAATTGGCTACACATACTCCACCCATTCCTACCTAATTACGAAAAGTGATCCAGACAAATATGATACCTGCGAAGTACGTCTACTCATCAAATATATACTGACGGAATGCTAAAATTATACAAGAAAGCGGAATCAACATAAAATTCGACTTGGCATAAAGCGATTACTCAATGATCCAGTTACCTTCAGCAATGTGCTCAATTTCCTTGATAATATTGGAATCCGAAATTTAATCTAGAGCGTAAGTTTATCAGCGCCTCCTTAAATGTGTACAAAGTATCAAGTTACTGATAACATTGTTCCTTCGCTGCTTTCTGTATGTCCACATTTTCTTCATCAACCTTAATGAAAATTTTGCTATAGTTTTCCGAACTCTACAAAACGAAATGGGACAAAAACAATCTTGAAGTTTGTGTACATGTATGACTAATAGAAGATATTATGTAATTAATGCACTCGCTAATGACCACAGCAGTCGATACGACTCTAAACATCTAATTAATAATAAAAAAACTATGAGAAGTTTGCTAAAAGAAATCAAGAGTTTCTCGAATTGTTTACCTGACTTTCAATTTAAGTCATGTCCTAGGAACGTTGCAGCTTCATCTTCATATAAAATCCAAGCGCAAAGTGCAAGGTGTGAAAAGAGGTTAAAACTTTGAGAGCCAGAAAACCATTATTGTTTAATATAATTACCAGTTACATGAAAAGTTCTGATATGTCTACGGATTGTCAACATCACATTATAATCTTACATTTTGTTCGTAGTGGTACTGCACTTTAAAAAACTTTTGGATTGGACGGGTGAAACCTACCGGAGTTTCAGCGACTTCTTTTTGGTCCAATGCGGATACCGTGCCGTATGCTATATTTATTTTTGACCTTACTACATGCCTTTTATGGTATGAATACATTCCAGCCATAAAATTACAACTCTCCAATATTGCAAAAATCTCACCACTGGATGTTGATAATACAATCTGTTGTTTGTTTGGAATCGGCTCATACTTATCTTTTCCTATTCTTATTTTAAGTGGAGTATCCGCAGGAAACTTGTATCGTCGAAGATCGAATATCAGGCGTGGATTTGCACGGGGAATAAGCCGAATGAATCTCAGGTTCGCAAGTCCACATCCATGTCCATCAGGAGAAGGAAGCCAACTTGGAGCAGCAAGACACCTGGATAGACGATGAGGCTTAGCAGGAGGAGACCTCGTCCTCTCACGAACTGAAGGCTCTGCATATGGAGGAGCCATCTTCGAAGGACGAGGAGTAGATGGAGGAAGAATCCTATTAGGTGAATGTCTTTCAGGAACAGAAAAATTTCGCCAACGAGGAGGAACAGGAATCGGATCGCCATTAGGCAAACAATCAAACTGTGTACTTGAATCTGTAAAAAGGGACCTAATTTTATTTTAAAGTTGGTATTTTAGGAGCCCTTGCAGCAATTTTGTGAGTAGAAATCTTATAAAAAGCATTAGCAGCAATTAGGGGAATGTTATTTGCGAACTACTGAGGCAAATTGTGTGCATCATAATAAGAAGAACGGTTTCTCCTCAGACTCTATTATGCATTTTCAGATGATAGTGTGAAGTAGCCACTTATGTCAAAATTATTTTCCAAATCTGCTTAATGTACCACTAAAGAATTTTATTAACTGTATATCTTATAACTGTAATATCTTGAGCAAATCATACGTTATAAAAAATAATCCTGTGATTCTCAAATAGTTACATTTCGTTGGCTGGTTTCTAGGGAACAAATGTATATCTGACCGCCAATTATTATCTACGCGACTAGCTCAAGCATCATTTAAAATGACTGGCAAATTTAAAATATGATAAGCTGTTTGCAAATAATTTTTCGACTTGCGCACTTCAAGTTAAGCCAGTCATGACTTGGGAAAGTTATATAAAATACATTGAATTTACAGGACCTAATCTCTAATATTTCTTTTTCAATTTCAGATATAAACGCAGAAAATCTGTACGTCGTTTTAAAATAAGACTACAAATGCTGAA
>JAWWLR010000002.1:74815900-74826902 GCA_035041075.1 Acraspis erinacei
TGGACTTGCCGCACTGAGTGCGGCCCTGCGCCCGCCGGTAGGTTAATGTAACATGAGTATTTTCTAGGATTGTGATTGTTTTTTATGGTTTTGTTTTTGGATATTGATCCATCTTTAAGATATTTACAAATTGAAATTCGCTATACTGTTTTATTTTTAATGTTTACAGTTTAAAATTATGAGACGTCTAAATTCTTTGCTACCATGGCCCAATACAAACACACCACCCTTTTAAAAAATCAAATTCTAATAATTTTGTTTTTTACTTTCTGGTTAATCCTATCCATCCTCAAGCTCATTTTATCGTCTCTAATAATTTTCTAAACCTCAATATCTTTGTCTTTCCTATATTTAAATTCACCCTTTTCAAACCTAAGTTTTTTTACAGTCCTCTAAATAATCCCGGTATCCTTTCTTCGTCATCTCCCATCTAAGTGGCCCCAGTCTAAGTAACGTGAAATCTTGTAGAATTTAAAGAAATTTTTGTTCTAAAAGTACGTATGGTAACGATATTAAAATGGTAAAAGCCATTAGAATCTGACATTATCCTGAAAGTTTTCCTATGGTAAGAGAAATGGACTACCATTCGCTGAAAACTTCACCCGTCCAAACAAAAAACTCTCTTCGTTGTGCTACACAATTCCAAACCCGCTTTCACTTTTTGGTGATTTACATAGCGAGATACGAATCAGCCAAAGTCGTTCTGTAGTCTAAGAGTGTTATCAAAAGATTGCCACTCCATAAAAACTACCCTTCGTCCTATGATGACAAGTTGGTATTGTGTATAGCGGTAGACAATTTTCGCACGAAGTTGAATCCAAAACTAATTCGAGACTCTCCTTTACTCTCTAAATTCTTGGAGTCAAAATGCCACTGTAAGACTAGTGTGAATGATACATCCACTCCATTACAGCTGTTAAGTCGCACCATTGAAGAGAGCAGCTTGACTCTCCGTTGGTGTGACTCTTTTACACCAAAATACAGTGGCTCTTGTCAAACCAAATAAGAGTGACCATGCCTGTCAGTCTATCACACCAAATGGTGTGACAACTTTTTGAAGTCACACCGAATAGTGAAAAAACTTTGTGACGTCATTTCCCCACCTGTTCAGTTTGATGCAAGCGTAGCTCATTTTCATGGGCAACGCTTTCACTTTCACTTTCGTGATAGAGTAGCTGATGCTTGCGGACGCTTAAATGCAAATAAATTGTGTTTTGTGCTGCGATTAGTACATCTGACTATATGATGATAAGTGTCTTGCAATTATTATTAAATATTAGTGTGCGACCACTCATACCATTTTCAGAGACCAGCCACACCGTTCAGTCACACCGTTTGGAGCGACCAGTCACACCATTCATAGCGAAGAGCCACACCATTTGATGTGGGTGTTCTGTCGATAAGAAATTTAGAGAGTAGCCTCAACGAGATAACACAAAAGAGTCAGCAACGGCGCAGAATTGGCAGAAATGATGTTCGAAGTGGCTTCTGTTGACGGCTGGACAATGATGGAGACCATTATACAATTATGACAAATTTCTTGCGTTACAGTTTTTGCGTTGTTTCCCCTGTGGGGTTTCAGTTATTTAGTTCAGTTAACATTTTTCCTACACTAAATATATTCTACACAAAATATTTCATACACCGAATTTAATTCTGTTAAACTTTTCCTACGGAAAATGTTTTCGAAACACATTATTTACTACACGAAATTTAATATTGTTTATTAATTTGATTTTTTTCCTAGACAATATATTTTCTACAAAGAATTTTCCTACATAGAATTTAACACTGTTATATTTTTTCTAAACAAAACATTTTCTGTACAAAATATTTCCTACACGAAATTAAATAGTTATATTTTATTATGAAGATATTCTAAAAATATTGAACACAAAAATATTATGTCCAGTATTCTTCCAACACAAAATATATTTTACACAACATATTTAAAACTTTAATTAAAATATTTTCTATACATTAATTATTTTTATTCGATGAAAGACAAGTTACAAAGATTTTCTGCCAATTTTTGAGCTGTTTAAACAATTATTATTTTTCCAAACAATTTGTTTCTCCTGGAAAACGTGAAAATTTATTATTTTTCAGGATTAATTATGCATTTGATAAATTAAAAAAATAATAATATGTCATCTTTAACGGTAATTATTTAAATATATTTCATTTGTTTAAAGAATTTTTTACTTGTAAAAAGTTATTATTTCCTAAAAAAATTGCACAATTAACGAATAATAAAAGTAATAAATTTTTTTAAGGATATTTGGCCATGATTGAAACAATTTTTATTTGTTAAAGACATTTCCCCAATGTATATCTTCAATAATTATTACTGTGTTAAATCGATAATGCATTTTTCCGTCTTTCCTATGAAAATAAGCAAGCATTATTAATTGTTTAAATCATCGAAAAAAGTCTGTGACAAAGAATATCACTCTTGAAATTCTTTATCGCCGACAATGGCTTCGGAAAATAATAGATTTTCACCATTTTCAGGACAAATTGTTGAAACAAATAAAAATTGTTTAACAAATTGATAAATATCTTAAACAAAGAAAGATTAATTTTAGCATTCGGTGAATGTTTCATTAATCACAGCAAAATAATAACCTTGATATATATATAAAATAAATTTGGTATCGAAAAAATATAACAGTATTAAATTTTGCGTAGGAAATATTTTGGGTAGGAAATATTTGTCCAATATATATTTTCTCAATTGAATTTTTTCTGACAGTAAATAATCTTAAAATATAATTACAAAATTGGAAACAGTAGAGTTATAGAGAATATTTTCCTGGAAAACACAAGCCGGCATTTATTAAAATTCAATTTTTTTTCTTCAATAATTGTCAAGAAGCGATGGCCAGAAAAAATTCATTTGCAAAAAACATGGTTAAAATGAATGATTTTTTATGTGAATTTTAATATTTTCCATAAAAATAATGTTTTTTATTGGAATTGACATCAGTTACAATGCTTTGATTATTAAAACTATCAAAAAAATATTTTTCAGATATCTGACTTTTGGCATGGCAGCTACCTTAACGCGCTTCTTCAGGCTTGTATTTGAGTCAATTTATTACAAATGACTACTTTTTTCCTACAATTATTAATTTTTTTATGCCATATTTCAACCGCATAATCTAGATCGCTAAATAAAATGCCTTGAAAAGGTTTTTTTCGAAAAATGGTCTATTTTTGTTCTATTTGATTAAAAATATTATGCATTTTAAGCGCCTGGGAGGGAGCAAACCGCCACCGTAAGGGTGCCCATGGTGAACTAGAAAAAAGGACAAATGTTCAAATAAATAGTTTACGTTTCTATACTCAAAAATAAAAGATAAATTTTAAACCAAAAATGAAATATTCAATTTAAAAAAAAAGAAGATTAATTTTCATTGAAAAAAATGCGAATGTGCAACAAAATACATACTTTTTCCACAAAATTGTAAAAATTTTGATGCCAAAAAGACGAATTTTCTTCACAGCTTTCGACTTTACTACCTGAAATTATAAAATTTTAACGAAAAAGTTAATTTTCTACAAGTAGTTAAATTTTTTAATGAATAGTTTAACTTTTAACAAAATATTTTAATTTCCTACTAAAATAGTTAAATTACAAAAAAAAATTTCAACAAAAAAGTGTATTTGCTACCAACAATTTTCATTTTATACCAATTTTATATATTTTCGAGCCAAAAAGTCGAATTCTTAACGAAACATGGGATAGTTGATAATTCGAGAAAAAATTGTTATTAAAAAAAGGAACAGTTGAAATCAGCGAAAAAGAGAAATCTTCACAAAACTGAATTTATTTTAAAAAAACTTCCACATTCAACCAAATAGTTGTATTTTCAAAGAAAAATAAATTCTTAACGAAGAAGATAAATTTACTACCAAAAAATAAGAATTTTCAACCAAACAAATGCATTTACAGCGATAATTTTTTTTTTTGCAACTGAAAAAGATAAATTATATAAAGTTGAGTTTTAAACTAAAATTTGAGTTAAAAAATTAAATTTAAATCAACGAAAATATCAAACAAATTTTCAAAAACATAAAAATCTTTAACGAAATAAATAAAAATTCAATTAAAAATATGAGTTTTTAACCTAAAAGAAAAATTAACAACCAAGAAGATTCATTTTGAAGAAAATACATAAGATTTTCAACTAAAAAAGATGAAATGCAAATCAACAAGTATAAAAAACAGTTTTCAGCTAGAACAATAAATTTTCAACTAAGTTGATATATTTTTAACCAAGAAGATTACATTTCTATAGAAATATAAAATTAACAAAAAAAGTGGATTAATTAAAATTTCAGTTAAATGTATGAATTTTTAAATGAAATAGTAAATCTAAATGTATTTATAAATTTATTTACGTAAATATATGAGTTTTCGCAATTAAACAGTAAATTTGTAAACAAAAATAGAATACTTATATTTTATTTAAAAAAAAAAATAATTTTAAACAACAGAAACAAATTTTCAAGAAAAGAATCTAGTTTTCAAAAAAATAAATGAATTCCTAAACAAATAGTTAAATAAAATTTCAACAGAAAAATGAAGGTTGTTGAATATTTATTTATTTAACATAAAATATAAATATTATATTGTTGTTTAAAAATGTATCGTTTACTGTTGAAAACTCCTTTTTCCCATAAATAAATTACTAAATACATTTAAATTTATCATTTTATTTAAAAATTTGCATATTTAACTGAAATTTCAATTACTCCACTGTTTGTGGAAATTGTGTCTTTTTTAGTTGAAATCTTATTTATTTTTTGAAAATGAATCTTTTTGGTAATTAATTTATCTTTTTGGTCGAAAAAGCATAATTTTAGTTAATTTTTTATGTGTTTTGTTGAAGATTTTTATTTTGTTAAAACTTTGTTCCATTTTTGATTGAAAATTAACTTTTTTGACTGAAATTTTATATTAAAATTCAACTTTTTGAACATTTATCTTTTTCAGTTGAAAATAAAACTATATCTTTCAAAATGCATGTTTTTTTATTAAAAAGTCGTATTTTTTGTAGTAAATTGATTTTCTTGGTTAACAAATATTTTTTGGTTGAAAATATTAAACTTTTTGTTTGAAAAATCAACTATTTGGTTGAATATTGAATTGGTTTTCTGAAGATCCGTCTTTTTGGCTGAATTAAAGTTTTTTTTTAATACAAATTTTGTTTGCCGAAATATCCAGTTTCCTACGTTTTGCTGAGAATTCATCTTTTTCGCTCGAAAATATATAATATTGGAAGATAATAAAAATATTTAGTATTAAATAAACTTTTTTGGGGACAATTTATAATTTTGGTTGATACTTTAACTATTTTGGTAGGAAATTCAATTATTTAGTTAAAAGTTAAACTATTCATTTAAAAATTAAAATATTTTCTAGAAAATTAACTTTTTTGTTAAAAAGGTATGATTGCAGATCCTAGCATAAAGTGGTTCTAAGAAAATGTATAGACACAATTTATTTTAAAAATTTTGTTCCACAAAAATTATTGTAACTTGCGTCATTTCTTGCATAAACTAATTTCTTTATTTTTAGTCAAAGAAATTTCTATTATCAATTCTTTTTGGTGCTGTGTCTTTAAAAAAATCAAAAAACGATTGATTGCAAATTTATAAATCTTTTCTGGGTGTATAACTTTTTTTGACGAATTATTGTTAGTAACTTGTTTTTTTTTTAAATTTGATCCCATTTTCGTAAACACCAAATTTATAAACCCCGTAAGTATTTATTTTAGATATACTTTACTCCACCGAAAAATATATGTTTGAAAGAGTTTCACAATTCGAAAAGTAAATAAATTTTTGTGTAATAACTAGAAACATTTTAATTAAAACAACTTCTCGTTTTCTCTTTCTTCATAATATTATAAATAAAAAAATATTAATAAAAAGCCTTTCAACTGAAAAACTTAAAAATTACACACAAAAATGTAAATAATTTATTTAAAAAATAAGAAATTTTGTAAGCTAAAAAGCGGAAAGGTCCCGAATTTTTACACTATCAGTAATAAACGATTTTCAGGAAAAAACATTAAAAATAATTATTTATATTATAATAAATGAATAAATCACCAACAATTTTACGAAAACTCCGCATAAAAAATAAATAAATAAACTCATTTAAGCTAAATAAATGTTGAAAAGTACCACCAGAATACAAATAATTTTAAAGAATTAGATATGTATGGCACTTTTTTTACCATGTTTTCAAACCTTTTTTCACTTTTGTTTTGAATTTAAAAAAAAAGTTAAAAAGATTTACGAATTGTATTTCAAATTATGACCTCTTGAAAATTTTGTTATTTCACGTCATAGATTTTATTAATAAAGTGAAAAATATAGCCTTTTTAAAACTAAATGTAATTTTGTCAAATTAACTAAGTTAATTATCTGAAAATGTTGTCTAATGGTAGATTGAATATAGATGACGAAAAATTTCAAAGTAAGTCCAGTAGCTTCAAAATGGATTTGAAGGATTTTCTTAGGTATATAATTACGAATTTAACATAAATAATTTCAAAATTCAAAATGACGGATCCAGCATGACAATCAAAGAATTAAAAACTTCATCCATAGCTTGAAAATCGGTCCTTAGAGTTGTTTTTTGAGTATTTGATTACGAATTTGTGTTTAGATTTAAAAATAATTTAATGGCCGATAAAATACAATATCGTTTTTTTAGTCTGCTATGACGAATCTGAAGTCAAAATTTCAAAATTCAAAACGGTGGATCCAATATGGCGGAAAAAATAAAATATGAGACTTGAACCTTTCATATAGGGTTTCAGGAAGTGCTTTGGGCTGCTGATTATAAATCTCTAATCAAAATTCCAAATTTAAAAAAGGCGGATACAACAATACGTCAAAAAATTTAAATCTTGTACCGTGAATCTAAAATTGGTCCCATTTTTTTTATGTTGCTAAATATGCAATTAAAAACAAATTTTTTCATTTTTTCAAATTTCAAGTCGTGATACTAATATGGAATGCAAAACGAACTAAAAATAAGTCCCATGGGTTCAAAATGGATGCCCAGGGATCTGACGTCAAATTCCGGAATTCAAAATGGCGGAAAAATAGTTTCGAAACTATCACTTTGTCCGCCATTTTGAATTTTGAAATTGAGACTTTAGATTCATGATAAGTGCCCAGAAAAAATACTAAAACCCATTTAGATTCCGCAGATTTTATTTTTTGTACATTCTGTGTCAGCCATACTAGATCCGACATTTTCAATATTAAAATTTTTTTAAATTGACTCTTAATTAGTATCAGCGACTGCAAAAAACTCCTGTTTTTGAACTTTTAAACAACGCGTGTATAAGGAAAAATGTATGCTTTGAAGATTTCAGTAAAAAAATAAACAAAGTAGTGATTTTATGAATAAAAACATTTTTATATATGTTTTTTTCTATATGTTAATATACATGTTTTTGGGGTCGCTGGATGGAAATCCGATGTCCAAAAACCCCCAGCACGTCAGGGTTCTGACATAACCTAAAATAACCCATAAACCTTTTTTTAGTATCTTTGTCCGGGTCAAAAGGTCATATGATGTTTATTATATGTTTTTGGGTCGCTTAATCCGAATCTGAGTTCCAAAATATCCCAGAATGTCAGGGTTTCGACATAACCTTCAACATACCTCGTAATATAAGCTATTTAACGTTTTGCGATTTTGACTTTAGAATTAGTTCTGGCGTATTTAGGACCCCGGTTTCGGATTCAGCATCCCCAAAAACATTTAATAAATAAAGTCTGACCCTGGGACTAAGAACAAATGGCATGAGATTTTTTTTGAGGTTATGTCAGAACCATGACGTGTTGGGGTTTTGTGGATCTTGGATTCGGATTCAGCAACCCCAAAAATATATAATAAACGTGATTTGTCCTCCAGACCCGTAAAAAGATACTTGAAAAAAATAGATAGAAGATTTTTTGAGGTTATTTCAAAATCCTGACATTCTCGAGTTTTTTGGACCACGGATTCTGATTCGGCGACCCCAAAAACATATAATAAACATGTTCTGATCCCGAGATTCGGAAAAACATTATGAGATTTTTTTTAGATTATGTCAGAACCCTGACGTGGTGAGGGTTTTTGGACCTCTGATTCCGATTCAGCGACCCCAAAAATATATAATAAACATTGTCCGACCTCCAGATGACGAAAAAGGTTTTTTTGTGTCGCTGTGTGATTGATCCTTTATAAATGATTTATGTATTTTGTTCATGATAATAATAATTGTTAATAATCCACAATTTTTTGTAAAAAAAAGCTTCATCAGTAAAGTACTTTGAGACCGATTTGAGTAAAAAGCAAAATTGTGCGATAATCACCCAAAAAATATTTTGGTTCACGCTATTTGATGATAAAAATTACCATTTTTAAAATGTTTTAAAGCGGTATAGTTGTAATTGATAAAAATTTGTTTTTTTATCTACGCGAGCATTTTCTTCTAAATGCTCTACAACATGTCAATTTTCGTACAAACTTTGAAACTAATAGCTGAAATAGGTCAGATGTTATGAACAGTAAATTGATAAACATTTTGTCTAACTTTTAATCATTGCTTGATAGAATGTTTCACTAGCAATAAACCGCAAAAGAAGCGAACTTTTCAACCACAAGATAAACCGAAAGTTTTTCGCCTCTCTCAGTCGTAACTACAAATCCGATGAGGAAATCGAATAGTCTCTCCCCCTGGGGTGAGCGGTGGGCGAGGCATCCCCTTTCCTCTTCGTGAATCCCGCGTTTACCTTTCTATCGTTATCTTGGAATTCGAGCCTTTTTAAGTTTATTTGTCTCGAGAATCCAAGTATAACTGGTGAAGCAAATACTGACATCGACAAACAACCAACATCCTCTAAATGACTACCCCAAAATCACATAAAAAACGTTCATCGAACCGCGACAACGAAACTGATTCCTAAGCGTTTTTCATCCTCTTTAGTTTTTCCCCCTCATTTTGTGGTTCAATAAACTTGAAATTCGATGGACGAATAGAGTTTTCTGAAAATGAGTGTCATTAAATTTGGACAAGGTGTTTGAAATGACAATTTTGTTAGCTCTCCACGATTCGTCCTCCCACTTGATTTACGACGAGATCGTGCGTACGGTCTGGCAATTTTCCAAACTTTCAGGGTCATCCACATTTTACGTAACGCTTTTATGTTGTGGGAGGGTTCAAGAAAAACTGCTATAGATATTCCATGAATTGTCCTCGTACCTGTTACAGGTCGATATAGTACGCACGATCTGTCCCTTGTAGACTTCTCATGGCGCTGAAAGTCAGTCATTCACCACCAACGTATTGTTACCCTTCTAGGCTTGTACATACCTTTCGGGGTGTTTAAATATAACACAACGTTTATAGGGAATGGAAGAGTTTAAGCCGAGCTGTCGTGAACAATCCACGACTCAGCCTCACACCTGCTCCAGGATGAGGTGGTGCGCACGGTCAGGCAATTGCCAACCCATGTGGTAACGAAAGGAAGTCCCCCACCTTCAGCGTGTTTTTTTATCTTAACTCTAGCCTTTTCTATACCTGCAGGGTCGTCCATGAAGCACATAAGGGTTTTAGGGGACGTGATAATTCAAACCGAGCTATTATGGACAATACACGACTCGTCCTCACACTTGTTCAATGACGAGATAATACGCACGCTGTGGCAATTTTTAAACCCTGTGGTGACGAAAGGCAGTCTTTTTATACTTAAAATGAAGAAATTTAAATGAGATTAGAATCAAATTTAAAATCCTATTAAATGTCCAATAAATTATTTTTGACCTAAGAAAGAAAAGAAAAGAAAAGATTTCTTTGATTGGACAAAAATAAAAAAATAAATAAATAAAAAAAGTGAAGGCAACCAACGAAACCCCCTTCCTTCTCTTTGTTATTTATTTCGTCTTCTTTATTCAATTATTATTACACCAAAAAATAAAAACGATTGTAAATAATAATCACCAACATTTCAGCACTGATACAGAACCCTTATCAATACAGAAAAAATGAATAAAAATTAAAGGTTTGGCAGGCCGGAGCAGCAACTCATTATCATTTATCTTTCCTTTTTTTATTTTTGTCCAACGGAAGAAATTTTTTTCTTTTCTTTTTTAGGGAAAAAGAGAATTTTTTTTAAGATTTCAATTTGAAAATTTTATAGTGGTTGTACATATTTAATTTTACTTTTAAAAATTATGCCAATTAACTTTTTTATACTCTGAGGGTCGTCCATATAGTAAATAACAGTTTAAGGGACGCGAGAATTCAAACCAAGCTGTTATGAACAATCCACGACTCGTCCTCACACCTGCTCCAGGACGAGATCGTGCACACGGTCAGGCAATTCTTAACCTATGTGGTGACGAAAGGAAGTCCCCCACCTTCACTATTTTTTTATCTTCAATCTAGCATTTTTTATACCTTCAGGGTCATCCATAAGTTACATAATGGTTTTAGGGAAGTGAGAATTCAAACCGAGCTGTTGTGGACAATAAATGACTCGTCCTCACACTTGTTCAATGACGAGATAATACGCACGCTGTGGCAATTCTCAAACCCTGTGGTGACGATAGGCAGTCTTTTTATACTTAAATTGATGAAATTCAAATGAGATTATAATCAAATTTCAAATCCTATTAAACGTCCAATAATCAAGTTAATGTGCAGAATTTCAGAAAATAAAATCAAGAATATAGGTACCAAATTTGGACAACCATAAAAAATGTTCCTATTTGCATCTGAAAAATATAAAAACTTTCTTATTTTTGCCCAAAAAAGAAAAGAAAAGAAAAAAGAAGTTTCTTTGTTTGGACAAAAAAATAAAGAAAAATGTGAAGGCAACCAACTAAATCCACTTATTTCTATTTTTTATTTCTTCCTTCTTCTTTATTCAATTATTATTAAACCACGACATAAAAACGATTATAAACAATAATCACCAACGT